>JAPYZI010003489.1:0-17554 GCA_030523105.1 Ophioninae sp. A BG-2022a | reverse complement strand
CCCCCCCCCCTCCCCCCCCCGCCGCCGCGGCCCCCCCCCCCCCCCCCCCCCCCCCCCCCCCGTGTATCATCGCGCGAGCCGCACCGTCTCGCGCGCCCCTCGAACTCGTCGAAATTTTACGAGCGCGCTCGACTCTAATTTTCGTTCGAGCGAAAAGTTTTCGTTCCGCTCCGGGTCGGATCGAACCCCGCGCTCGAGCGGCGCTCCGACTTGGAACGAGTCGTCCGAGGCGCGCGTGCTCGGATTCTCGAGTCAGTTCCGAGGGCGAGGACGCGCGCGCCCTCCCCCGGAAACGGGCCGAACGGGTTCTCCCGGCCTCTTTCCTCCGCTCCCCGAGGATCCATCGAGGGATCGATCGGGAGACGGATCCGCTCGTTCGAGGCGAACGTCGCTCCGTCGCTCCGTCGCTCCGCCCGGAAAGAGACGCGTCGGAACCGCCGCGGTATTCTCGAAACGAATCGCGCGTCGTTCCGCTCCTCGAGGCGCTCGTCGCCACCACCGGAGGAGCGGAACGACGACGAGGACGAGCTCTCGACCTCCCCGAGTCCTCGGTTCTTCCGCCCTTTCCTTCCGCGATTCCGAGATCGAGAGTCGGTACGCTCCTCGAGCTTTGCGCGACCTCGCGAAAGACGGGCGCTCGTTTCCGCCGCGAACGATCGGAGCCGCGAACCCTCACCGATAATTCCTCTCTCTCTCCCCGTCGATTCGCGATTCTCGCTTCTCGAACGCTTCCGCGCGACCGACGATCGCTCCCGGACGCGAGGCGTCCGCGCCGTTTGCCCGGAATATCCATAGCCCTCCTCCTCCTCCTCCTCCTCCTCCTCCTCCTCCTCCTCCTCCTCGGGGAAGAGAACGAGGACCGACGGGGCTCGCGAACCTCGATAAACGGAAATAGCTGAAAGCTCGGGTCGGCCGAGTCCGGTCCTCGTTGACACGGGTCCCGCTGGCCTCGCGGCTCGCGAAACGCCCGTTCTCGTCCGAGTCGGGGGGCGAGGGAGGGAGCGAACGACAGCGCGGAGATACGACGGGGAGCGTACGCGCCGGATACCACCGTCCGACGCGTTCTCGATAATTAACGGCTGGCGGCGCGTTCGTGAAATTACTTTTTTTTTATTCGCGCGCGTGGACGGCCGCGCGCGGCCGCGAGACCGAGAGGGATCGACCGAGAGTTCAATTATTCCCGTGTTTGTTGCTCCGAGCGCTCCTCCGATTTACGGCCTCGGTACAATTAATGTTAATTTCCTTATAAATTTGGAGAACGCGCGCGCGCGCGCGCGCGCGTTCGTCAGCGTCCCGGTTTCGAACGCGCGCTTTCGAAACCGGGACGCTCGCCGAAACGCAAATTTCGAAATTTGCGTTTCGGCGAGTTCTCCCTCGTTCTTAACGAACGACGCGTCTCGGGAGGGGGCTTCGCGAAATCGTCGCGATTCCGAAATTTCGAACGTTTCCTCCGTCGTCGAATCGCGGTTTTCGTCTCCGGCGGCGCTCCGCGTCCCTCTCGGATTCACCGGAACCGCGAAACTCGAGGCAGCCGCGAAACTTTTTCGTTTCGCCGAAGCACCCGCCCGAAGGACCGCTCCCGTCTCCCCAGGGATACGAATATCCCTCGACGGAGGCAAAAGCGAGCGGAGTTCTCGACGCGCGACGGTTTCCGGAGTTTCAAAAAATATAAATAAACGACGAGAGACGGGCGGAGGGAAGGCGGCCGGGCGTGGGGACTCGAAACTGCCGAGGGCCCGCTCTCCTAAGGCTCGAATCGACCAAGGCTCGTCGACGGAGGCGAGACTCGATCCGGTGATCGATCGTTTCGGGAAGGGGACGCCGCCGAACGAAGGGAAAACGCGCCTCGCGCGACCTTCCGAGAGCGAGCCCCCGGGCTCTCGACCCGACGAGAGAGGGGCCGCCGACCCACCGCCCCTCGAGGATGGTTCTCCTCGCGCGTACCTACGCGCCCCGAATCTTCGAATCGGGCGTTTCGTTCCTTCGGGTCGTCGTTCCTCGGTGCGATCGTTCCTCGTCGCCGAGGCCGGGCCGACGGGCCGACACGTTTGACCAGCGGCGGCGAATCCCCCCCCCCCGGTGGCGGGCCGGCGATGGGTTTTCGCGCTCCGGGTCGAGAGAGCCCACCCTCGCGCCGCGAGGCGACGAGAGAGCAGCGACGCGGCCCCCTCGATTCGTCGAGTCTGCGTTTGACGGAACTCGTTTCGTTCGACGGAACGAGAAAGGGCGCGTCGCTGGCCGCGGAGCTCGACTCGTTTCGCCCCCGCGCTCCGACCCCTCGAGACTCTCGCCTCGCGGAAACGCTCGCGTGAATTTTTCAACCGCGGGCCGCGTTTCCCGTCCTTCCGAGTTCCCGCGCGCCTTCGACGCTCCTCGGTGTCCCTCGGTATCGCCTCGTCGTTCGACGTCTCTCACCGTCGCGACGCGACGAGAAATTGCCAGGAGCGAGAGTTCGCGCACCGGCGCGGACCGGGCAACGAGAGAGGGAGAGAGAGCGAGAGTCCCCGCCGGCCGTTCGAGACCTTCCGTTTCCTCGAGCGTCGCTCGTTTCCGGCGGGCCAATTTCGCCCGAGCGGCGACCGCGAACGTGGAGAGTCGTCGAGGAGGCCGAGGGGAGAAGGGTCCTTCGATCGGCGAAGAATTCGTCTCTTCGCCTCGGAGAAGAGGAGCGGAGGTTCGCTGGCTCGTCCCTCGCGTCTCGAGGCTCGGCCATCGGCGAGCGACGCTCTCACCCTCCGAACGAACCCTTCTCTCGCCGCGAGATCGACCGCCGCCCTTGACGCGCGGGCCGAACGAAACGAGCGGTCGGTCGTTGAAACGAGGATCCTCCTCGAGTACGATCGGAGCGCGGCGAAGAGAAATCGGTGTTCGAGCGTCAACGGTTGCGGGGGTCGAGTCCCGCGTCCGACGAAAAGACGCCCGACCTTTGAGACTTTCGAGGCGTCCGAGGTGCTTCCGCGCTAGAGGAGCGTTCGCCGGAGGGCCCGATCGTCGGGGCGAGAAACCGTGGCGAGCGAAGCGGAATTCGAGGGAACGGCGCTTGTCGCTTCGCTCGTTCGTAACCTCCGTCGCTGCGATAGCTACCGTGGTGTTATCCGCAGCGGGCAAAAATCTCCAAAAAGTATTCCGGAATGGCTTTCTCTCGTTTGCCCGGTCCAATTTTGCACTTTCGGCGAAAACTCGGGCGGATTCGTGATCAGCGGAAAATTTCCGATCGAACGGACCCTTTTAAGAGTTTAAAAACGGAAAAAAACATTTTGTCGTCCTTCCGGGCCGCTTTTCCGGAATCTCAGAAATCACGATATTTCAAAAGGCCGTGGAAAGGCCTTCTTGTATCCTATCGAGGTTCATTCGGGGGGTTCGGAAAAGGTTTTTACCTAACTTGAATAACGGCGTTGGATTCGTATCGATATCTCTTATAGTTTTCCCGGAAAGTCCGCCTGAAAAATGGCAAAAAAATAGACAAAGGGGTACGTATGGAAAAATTTGCAAAAATCGATGGTCCGACTTTAAAATTCTGTCAAAAATCGAAAAATCATCGGAACCTAATAATTAAAAAAGCATTTTAAAGAGAAAATCACAGCGAACGGATCGAGCGCGGAGCGGAGCGCCGAATCCCAGAGGGAAAAAAGTTATCGACGATTCAGTGGAAAAATGTATTTTGCCCAAAAATCGAAAAAAAATTTTGTTTTTTAATATTTTCTTTGTAGGCCCTTTAGGATGTAATTTGATTCCCCGAACACGAATCTACCATTAATTTTCCCAAAAACTCAAAATTTCTATGAAAAAATCGTAAAAAACACCTCAAAACACGTTTTTCTTCGCTTCGTTCCGTGCTTTCGGTGAAAACTCCGGCGTATTCGTAATCAGCGGAAAATTTCCGATCACGCGCGCCCTTTTGATACTTAAAAAACGGAAAAAAAATTTTTTTCGTCCTCCCGGGCCACTTTTCCGGAATCTCAAAAATCACGATGGTTCGAAAGGTCGTGGGACGACCCTCCCGTGGGCTATGGGGATTCACTCGGGGGGTTTGGAAAAGGTTTTTGCCCGACTCGAATAACGGCGTTGGTTTCGTATCGATAGCTTTTACAGTTTTCCCGGAAAGTTCACTCGAAAAATGGCAAAAAAAGAGGCAAAGGGGTACGCATGGAAAAATTTGCAAAAATCGATGGTCCGACTTTGAAATTCTGCCAAAAATCGGAAAATCATCGGACATTAATGATTGAAAAAGCATCTCGAAGAGAAAATCACAACGAAGACATCGAGCGCGGAGCGGGGCGCCAAGTCGCAAAGGGAAAAAAGTTATCGACGAGTCAGTGAAAAAACGTTTATCCCTGAAAAATCAAAAAAAAATATGTTGATTTTTAATAATTAATTCATTGACCCGTTTCGATGCAATTTTATCTCCCGAGAACGAATCTACCGTTCTTTTTCTCCGAAACCCAAAATTCCCGTGAAAAAATAGTAAAAAACACGGGGCGCTCGCGACGAATCCGCACACGCGGGCACGCTCGGCGCTCGGGAATCGTCCCGCCACGATTCTTCGCCCGAAAAGTCGAGAGTCGGCGGCCGAATTCGCGCGCCAACTCTCGAACGATCGATCGACACCGTCCCCCGACGGTTCTCCGCGCGGCGGCCGTTCCTCGAAAAATTTTAAACGGTTCGACGAAAACGCCAAAGTTCGATCTCGTTCTCCGCTCCGTGGAGAAAACTCGCCGCTTCCCTTACCCGAGCGAGAACTCGACCGTTGCGCGGGGCCGAGTCTCGCGCGAATAAATTCCTTCTCCTCGGTAACGCCGGGCCAACCTTTCGTCCCGTTCGTGCGAAAAGCGCACCGTTTCTCCTCGGGCCTCGGTAAATTCGCATCGAGAGCCTCCAACGGACAGAGGTAAGAACGGGGGATGAAAAAAGCCGAGTTTCCACGGCGATTGGCTCGAACGAAACGGGGATTATTCAAATCGGTGGCGGCGGCGGCGGCGGCGGCGGCGGCGTCGTCTCGCCGCCACTCTTGTCTCGGCTCGGATCCGGATCTTCTCCGCGGGGTCGTCGGGGGTGACGAGGACGGGGGGGAGGGGGGCGTATCATCGAACAACCATTTCCGAAACGTTTTTCTCGTCCGCGCGCCCGACGAACCGCAAAGACCGGGCCGTCCTCGCGCGCTCCGCCGCGAGTCGCTGGGAAAAAAACGGGTACGCCGGGCGGTGAGGCGGAGTCGATCAATCGGGAACGCTGTCGCGTCGGCGAGTCGGACGAGAGCCGAGGAATCACCGGAGAGGGAAAAAGTTTTTCAGCGCCGGAGGACGGAAGCGGCGCGAGGCGAGGCTCGCGCGATACCTCCACCGAGGCGGCGTCCCCCGCGTTCGGGAGCAACGACGACCGCGACGACCAACGGGACGGAGAGAGAGAGAGAGAGAGAGAGAGGGAGGAGAGTCGAGTCTTTCTCCGACGCGCGGCAACCGCGGGGCTCGCGGAGGAGAGAGAGGGGGAAGAGAGAGCGACGACAACGCGGGCGAGTCTCGCGAGGCGCCGGCGGGCCGCCGACGCGACGAGCCGTGCGCGAGTCCGGTCATCGTCGAGCGGAACAGGGGTGATCGAGGCGAGCGGCGGAAGCGCGCTCTCCGATACAGCGGATGGAAAAGAAACGTCGATGTCTCTCGTATCGGTGGCGAAACGGTGGCGAAACGGTGGCGGAGGAGAGCGAGAAAAGACGGTCGACGGAGCCGCGGAAGCGATTCCCGAGGGACGAAACGGCGCGGCTCGGGCGCTCTCTCCCCCGACCGCCGCTTTTTCGCTCGTTCGCCCGTCGAGGGAAAAGAAAAATAGCCGCGAGGGAGATACACCCCCCGTTTCCCGAATCCGCCAGCTTCGGCGTATCCGCCGAGTACTCGGGAAAACGAGAAACGAGCGACGCGACTCGATCGTCCCCGCTAACGGCCGAACGAGAATCGACGCGTACGCGTCCTCCCGACGGGGGGCGGCCCCTCGGAGGTTCGCTCGTCGGAGCTCGCGACGAGCGCGCGCGTCCGAGTCGGTCGAACGCGCCTCGTCGTTCCCCGATCGCGAACGATTCCCGTTTTATCGAGACGCTCCGAGGAGGCTCGCGAGTACGACCAGAGGGAAGGCGTCCGTCGCTCGTTTCCGAAGAGGCGCGACACGACCGCCGGCCCGATCGTCGAAGAACCTTCCGCGCGAGAGAACGCTCGGCCCCTCGGCCGTGTTTTTCCGCGCGAGCGGCCGCCCTTTTTCGATCGCGAGAGAGAGCGAGAGAGACGGCGCTTCTCGGCCCTCGAACCCTCGAGGAGAGACGCGCGAGGAAGGAGAGCGAAGAACGGTGGCCGGCGCTGGCTGGCTCGGAGCGTCGCGGCCTCCCGACGCGTCCTTCCACGCGAGGCCCGCGTTTCCGTCTTTCCTCGACGCGAGATTTCCCCGGGCCTCCCGTTCCCCTCTCGGTTCTCGTTTTTACGCGTTTTATCCGTGGGCTCTTCTCTCGCCCTCTCTCTCCTCCTCCTCCTCCTCCTCCTCCGCGTCGAAGACTCGCCGCGCTCGAACGGACTCTCCTCTCGAGCCCCGCTCGCGAATCCTCGCGTACTCGCGAACGAACCTTTCCGCGACGCGCCTCGACGCGTCTCCCCGCTCTCTCTCTCTCCCTCCCTCCCTCGCGGCTCGAACGAACTCGGACGACGTTCGACGAATATCCGTTGAGGCGATAATTCGGAAGAGTCGGCGCTTCGAAGCCCCGTTCGCGTCCACTCTCGCGTATCGAGAGCTACCCCTCGAGACTCCGTCGGTCTCCTCGATCGAAACGAGCCTCGATCGTCGCTTCACCGAGGGGAAAAGACGCATCGACGCCCGGGGGGGGGGATTCGGCGAGACGGATCGAAAGGAGCCAGCGGCGGGCGTTATCGACGACGACGACGACGACGACGACGGTGGTACTCCACGGGGAAAAAAAAGAAGAGCGAAGCGCAACGAGTTTTCCAATTTTCCGAGTCGGAAGCCGCCGCGAGGATACGGGCGGGGAGGGAGCGAGTCGCGAACTCGAGAGAAGCCTCGCGAGGAGCCTCGCGAGGAGCCTCGCGAGGACGACGCGAGCCGTGCACGCGCGCGGCCAACGACGACGAGGAACAACGATCGAGGGCGCGAGCGGCTCGCCGTCGGAAAGCGTCCGTCCACCGCCGACTCGCCTCTCGCGGTCTCGCTCGCTCGAAAGTTTGAAAAATTCCTCGGCGGGCGGCGCGTTCGAATTCCAGGAATAACTCGGACGCGCCGCGCCCCGCCGCCCCGGGTCGAAAGTTCACCCCGCGCGCGCTCCGCTCCTCCGTACGCGCGTTCCTCGCCGAAAACCCCGACGAATCGGGGTTAATCGAATCGATGACGCGAGAGCGCGCTCCCGCCGGATCCGAGGCTCGCTCGCTCGCTCCTCTTCCGACGGATTCTCTCGAGGAATTTTGGCTCGAGCGATCCCGAGGAGCGGCGCGCCCCGAAACAGAGCCGAAACTCGAAGAACCGTCCGCGATCGCTCGAGCCGTCGACGGACGACGGGGCGAGAGCGGCGGGGAGAGAGAGAGAGAAAAAAGCGGAGCGCGGCGCGTCGTCGTTCGCGGGAGATTCGCGCTCCGACGAACGCGCGGCCGTTCTCGCGAGAATCGCGCGCGCCCTCGCGGGTCGCGGGCGAGGGAGCGCGGGCCGGGTCAGCGGAAAGGAGGCTCGTCGCCGGTGGGGCGCGTCGGTGGCGCTTGCGCGGATCACCGCGCTCGAGGGCTCGGATCTTGCACGAGTCGACGGAGAATTCGCCGAGTCAGTAGGAAACGCGCGTCTCGCGAGAGCCTCGTCGTCTCGTTCCCGTGCTCGCTCGCGCGCCGTCGCTCGCGTACCGTTCCACCGCGCCGCGCCTCCTCTCTCCTCCTCGGAGTTTTCGCGATCGAGGAACGCGAGCTCCGACCCCGCGTCCTTCTCGACGCTCGTGTTCCGACTCGAGGAGTACGCCGCCGCCGCCGCCGCCGCCGCCGCCGCCGCCGCCGCCGCCGCCGCAGCAGCAGCACGGGTGAGTCATCGACGCTTCGTACGAGGGGAGCCCGTCGTTTCTTCCTTTTTTCCGAAGAGACGCGACCGATACTCGGTTCGCCTCGCGGAGAGGCCGCGACGCTCTCGGCGATCGCTCGGGAGGAAACGCCGGTGGCTCCGAGCGGACGCGCGGTACGAGTTTCGTCGCGAGCGCGAGTCCCTCCCGCGGAGACGGCTCGACGGCCCGCGAACGAGAAAACTCCTCGGTCGCGGCCGCGAGGATCGCTCTTGATCTCCGAAGGGTGGACGGGGAGAGCCCCCGCTCGAGGAGGATCGGACCAACGTCCCTCGTCCGAGTTTGTCGCGTCTCCGCGTCGTAGCCTCCGGTGTCCCGTTACCGAGCGAGAGCCGAGCCGCGCCCCGAGAAAACCCGAGCCCGCGAGCGTTCTTCCGTAGGTGCGGACGGAAGAGATCCGCCGCTCGCGCCCTCGAGACCGATTTTTCGCGATACGCCGCGGCGACCGCCGTCGCGGCCTCCGCCGCGGCCGCCGTCGCGGCCGCCGTCGCGGCCGCCGTCGCGGCCGCCGTCGCGGCCGCCGTCGAGAACCGAGAAACGAGCCGGTACGGGGCGAAACGCGCGAACTTTCGCGCGTACGCGGGAGCTTCGAGAGCTCGAGCGACGATTAATCGCCGAGTTTGGCGGGACCTCGGGACGACGAGGAACGCGCCCCCGCGAACAACCGAAACTCCGCTACCCCCCTGATCGCGAAACGCGCCTCGAGCCGTTTCTCTCGGGGCTCGCGCCGCGTCGTCGGTCCGACGTTTCCGCGGCTCCGCGGACCGTTTCGGACTCGCGACCTTTCCTCGAGCGTTCGAGAGGAAAACGCGAAAACGACGCCGCTCCGGAGGATCTCGGGGCTCGAGCGGCCGACGGCCGGCGGCCGGCGAGGCTCGTCGTCTCCTCGCGACGCGACGCGACGCGACGCGACGCGACGCGACGCGACGCGACGCTTCGTTCTCCTCTCGACGAGCGAACGGCCGCGCGCGAGCGATCCCTCGCCGATTCCTCTTGGTCGCGTTCTTCCTTTTTTTCGATCGAATCGAGGGAGGAAGCGCTCGTCGTCGTCGCCGTCTCTGCCGCTTCTTCGCTTCTCGAGACGAGCCTCGCGAGAAGGTCGGACGAGGTTCGTCCGACCTTCTCGCTCGAGTCTCTCTCTCTCTCTCTCCGTCCCTGCTCGCTCCCGCCCTTCCTCCCCGCGCCGCCCGCTTCGTTCGTCGCTCGCGCTCTCGAGTTTTACGAGCCTTTCACGGGACGCTGCGCGCGGCTCGGATTACGTACACTTTTGCGCCAAAGAAGCGGCGCTCTCGCTCCCTCTTCCCTCTCTCGCCCGCTCGATCTCTCCGCTCGCCGCGCGTCCGACGTTCGGGCGGAAAGCACGAGTTCCGCGCGAGTCGACGACCCTTTCGAGGAAAATCGGACAACGACCGCGACGAAGAGGCACGGAGGGAAGAGAGAACCGCCGTCTCTCTCTCTCTCTCTCTCTCCCCGGGACGCGTCTTTCCCGTTCGAGGATACGTAATCTCCGAATTGGTTTTACGGATCCTTGGCTCGAGCGTCGCACGGGCCGAGGGAGACGGAGGGGGGGGATCGCGACGCGGAGACGGCCGGACGAGGAAGGATCGAACCGAGCAGCGGAAAAGAGGAAACCGTAGCCGAGAAACCGCGAATCGCGGCGAGAAAATCCGTAAGCTCCGAAGCGGGCTCGGGCGCCGCGTCGTCGGTCCGACGGATCGATGATTCCGGCGATTGATCGCGAACGCGCGCGCGAGAGAGACGCGGAGAGAGAGAGAGAGAGGAAGCTCGTACCGCACGCGCGCGTCTCTCGCCGACGCGCGCGCGAGAAGCGAGGGAAAGGAAATTAAGGCGGTTGTCGGTGAAGCGCGAGCGCGAGGTAATCGCGTAACTCGATTACGAGTCAGCCACCCCCCCCCCCCGGCCCGCCGCCGGTCGGTTAACCCCGGAGGTGAGCGACCCGCGTCGCGGCCTCCGGGAAGAGTCGAGAAGCCGGTAATTAAGGAAAGGCGCGCTTCGCCGGGCGTATCGTTCGCGAGAGGGAGAGCGAGAATCCACGGGCCAATTTCCGATCTCTCGGCGGCGGCGGCGGCGGCGGCGGCGGCGGCGGCGGCGGCGGCGGCTCGTACGAATATTTACGCCGCGCGGGATTCGAGCGAGCGGGTTCTCGATCCACGGACCGAACGACGCGCCTCGCGCCTCTCCGAGCCAACGGTCCTTCCTCGCGAGAACCGAGCTCCTCCGCTTCTCTCCTCGACGCGTCTTCGCGACGGGAAGATCGGCGCTTCACCGGCGCGAGAGCTTCGCGGCCCGTCGAGATCCGGAAAACTCTCCTTTACCCGTCGCAACGCCGTCGCCCCCGCTCGAGCGGCGTCTTCCTCCGCCGCGAACGAGCTCCCTCCCCCTCTCTTCCCGATCGGTCGTCGCGTCAGCGCCGCTACCAGTTTTGTCGAAAAATATGCACTTTTGAAAGAGAGGAATCCGCGTCGAGGTCGCGAGAACGAGTACGCGCGGGCGTACGACTCGTCGACGGAGCGACGGTTCGTTCGTTCCGTCGACGGCGGGACCGATCGCCGGACCGAGGCGCGACCGATGAAACCTTAAAAACCGAACGAGCCGATCCGCGTTTTTTCCAGCTCCGCGTTTCGAGCGCGACTCAATATTTTCGGTTGGCCCGACTAACGAGTTCTCCTCGCCCCTCCTCGTCCTCGTCGTCGTCCTCCTCCTCCGACCAGCGACGGCGGGTGTGCGCCGGACGAGAGTCGCGAAACGTTCGAAAAGTCGAAAAGCCGCGTTCGTTCGACGGGTGCGAACGGGGAGGGAGCGCACGAGTGGACGGAGAATTCGCGGCGCGCCTCGGCGCGAACGCGCGCGGACCCGGCTCGCGGATGGACGGAGAGAGCGAGAGAGAGAGAGCCGGAGAGCGAGAAGCGAGCGAGCGAACGTAATTTCCCTCGTGTGCCATCCGTCGCGGTCGAGGGTGTCGGCCGAGCTCGAACGAGCTCTCGGCGGGCGTGTCCGGAGCGAGACGCGACTCGCCGGGAGGAACGAGGAGAGAAGAAAAAAGGCGAGAGGCGAAAGATCCGCGGGAGAAAACGTCCGAAGGGAAAAAGGAAAGAGTCGCGGCGCGCCTCCTCGGTCGTTCGTCGAGGCGGCGAGCCGCGCGTTCCGAGCGATCTCGCGCGTTCTCGGTCGTCGATCGGTTCGGCGAATCTCCCGAGCGAAACGAATCCGACGACGAACGTTCCGATCGATCGCGCGCGCTCCCTCGCGACCGCCGAGCCAAAGTTTCGTCTCGGCTCGAGCGATCCGTCGCGCGCCCTCGGAGAGATCTCCCGATCGCGATTGCCCGAACGCGATTGAACGCGGTAACGGGAGGCGCGGCGTTGCGCCCGCTGCCCTCTCCCCGTCTCGTTCGCGAAGAAACGAGCGGACGAAACGTCCGCGGCGCCGGAGCTTTTCGCCGCGGATCGAGCGTCGACGAGCGCGGACGCGAAATTTATATTCCCGAGCGTCGGCCGTTCGATCGCGTCTCGCGGTGCGACGGAGAACGCGTTCGAGGGAACGCGATCGATCGGTCGGTCCTCTCGCGCGGGTTCGTTCGCGAATCGGCCGCTCGAGGAATCGCGAAGTATTGCCCGAGCGTTCGGCGAACCTCTCCGCCGTCCGCGCCGTCCTCCTCCGAATTCCGCGAGAGCCTTCGGCACCCCGCCGGCTCGCGCGCGCGCTCTCTCTCCTCTCTCGGACTCCTCGACTCGATTTCACCGGCCCCGATGATCGGTCGTCTCGCTTTTTCGTCCGCCCGGCCGCTGTCCGGCGCCGCGTGCGCGAGCGCCCGCCCAATCGCTGTTTATCGGTTGTATTTGCAGTTTTCCGTTTCGAGAGTCGATGAAGAAGCCGCGGACGCCTCTCCGCGCTTTCGACGGAGCCGCCGCCGCCGCCGCCGCCGCCGCCGCCGCCGCCGCCGCCGCCGCCGCCGACGCCGGTCGCGACGCGGACGAGGAAACCACCGCGAGCTCGCCCAGGTGAACGAGACCCGAGGCCTCGGGAGAGCGAGAGAGGCAGCGCCGGGAACAACGGAAGAAACGTCTTCGTTGGAAAGCGGTTCGCCGCCGATTCCCCGGACGCGAGATGACGCTCGGACGTCGCTGAGGGAGAGGACGATCGAGAGGGCGGTTGCGACGGGGACGGGACATTCTCGGGGAACGCGCGAGAATGGCGCTCCGGGAAACGTGGATCGCCGGATTTCTCGTCGCGATCCTCTCTCGCGCCTGCTCTCAGCTCACGTGGACCCCGATATACGTCAGCGATCAGAGTGAGTCCGACGAACCGGTCGCGCGACCCCCCCCGTTTCCCCTTCCCCGAACGAAACCCCGTCGTCGAGCGCGTTTTCGCGCCGACGGTCCCTTCGGAGCGGCGTCCCGCTCGGGGCAACCTCGACACCCTCGGGGACGACTCGGGCTCCGCGCTCTCGACGAATCGATCGTAACGTCCCTCGTTTCTTCGCCTCGAGAGAACGGGGAGCGGCAGCGACGGCTGCCCGAGGGTGAGAACGAACGCGCGAGGCGCGCCTCGCGTTTTCCCGCAACCGCGAGAAGCCTTCCTCCCGCCCCGTCCGCGCTTCCGCGAGAAACGAGAGCCGCGTTCGCGTTATCGAATTTGTACGAGTAAGCGCGAAGCTCCTCGAAATCGGAGAGCGCGAGAGCCCCCGACCGTTCGCAATTTCCCGTGGATTCTCCGTTCCGGTCCTCGCGCGCTTCGCTCGGCTCGCCGTTTTCGTTTTCTCCGGATCTCACCGGTGCGGGGAGGAGGAGGAGAAGGAGGAGGAGGGAGGCGTCGCGGGCGCGCCCCGTCGACCGAACGAACGACGTTTTCTCCTCGAGATTCGATCCTCGCTGAAACTCCCCCTTTCATCCCCGCGCCTCGCTCCGCCACTCGCGGAGAGCGAGATCGAAGTTGGAAAAAAAACGTCGGTCCCGTCGCGCGGTGCGACGAACGAGCCAATCTCGAGCCGTCGCCGATTCCTCCGTTGGATCGGCCCCTCTCTCCCCCTCGTCCGTTCCGCGGAACCCTTTGAAAGTGCCTCGACGCGGGACGTTCGAGCGAACGAAGCGAGGACACGGCTCGAGTTTTCCGCGAACGCGACCGCGACCTCACGGGGGGGGGGGTGCCCGCGGCTCTCGGACCCGATACGGAAAACGACTCCGAGGCGGAGGAGGAGGAGGAGGAGGCGACGCGCGTCACCGAGCGATCCTCGAACGTCGAGAGGCGGGGAGCGTGAAATTTTAAACGCGCCGCCGCCGCCGCCGCCGCCGCCGCCGCCGCCGCCGCCGCCGCCGCGGCACGGACGTTTGAACTTTTGGCCCCGCGAATCTCGATCGCGCTCCTTCGCGATCGAGGATACGGGGGTGGGACGAGGAGCACTCGCCGCTGCGCGAAACCGCGCGCGCCTCGGGGATTCGTCGTCGATTGATTTTGACGGACGCGTGGATCAGCGTCGAGCGCGCGCCGACGCGAAAATAGACCGATCCGTGCAGCAACGGCCGGACGGACGGGGGTCGCGAGAGAAGAGGCCGCCGGGTTCGTCGAACCCTCGTCGCTCCTCGTCGGGAAAAACGGACTCGAGAGGGCTCCGGCCGGTCGGCGGGCGCCCCCGCGTCCGCGAACCCTCCGCGATTCGTTCCGATCGCGCGTCGACGAGATCGACGCGGCCGCTCGAGGGAGGCGATTCGACGCTTCGCCTTCGCGCCTTCGCCCCGAACCCGCGTATCGGCCGAACGGGAGAATCCTTAAGCGAGCTTTCGCGCGACGCGCTCTTTTCCCGTCGAACGGAGAGGGACGGGGCGACGGTGGAAGCGGCGAACCGTCGAGAGAGACGTCGAGCGGGTACTCTCGAGGAGCGAGCTCCGAACAAACTCGGAGCCTCGCTCTCTCTCGACGAACGGGGCTTCCTCTTCCGCTCGGAGGTCGAGCGGAAGAGGAGGCGAGGGCGGGCTCCGCGCGCGGGGGCCGAGGCCGAGAACCGCGCGCCTCCGAATTCCCGAGAAAAGAGAGTTCGGCCCCGCGAGCCCGGTGGCTCGAAGCGTCGAAACTCGAGAGAGGAGGGGGGAGATCCGGAGAAACCGGCGGAAGCCGTCGAGCGGAAATATTTGACGGACGCTCGGGCTCTCTCGATTCTTCGCGGTCGTCTCCTTCGACGCACCGCTGTTCCGCCGCCCTTCCTTCCTTCCTTCCTTCCTTCCTTCCTTCCGTCGTTCCTTCCGTCGCCGTCCTCCCTCGCTCGGCTCCTCGGCCTCGCGCTCCTCCGTCCGCTCGTCGTCGTTTCCTCGTTCGTTCCCGCGTCGGCCTCCGGCGCGCGTCTCCGTCGCGTCCTACGGGAAACAGCGGCTCGCGCGAAGAACCCGAACCCGAACGACGCGAGAGAGGGAGAGAGGCCGCGGGGGTGAGAGATTCGCGAGTGGCGATCGCTCGGCGTAATCGCCGTCCCGTCTCGTTTCAGGCCAGGTGGATCTGTGGACGCGGAGCGACACCGGATGCCCGTGCAGCTTCGACGCGTCGAGCAACGAGTGCGCCTGCTGCGTACCCCGGGGCGGTTGCAGCTGCGGTCCCTCGATGCCTCACAGATGCGTTCAGTGCGGTCTCGAGAAGCACTGCGCCAACAGTAAGCGTACCGACGGTGGCCCGTCGCCGCCGCGGCCGCCGCCGCCGCCGCGAGACCAACCGCCCCTACCCATCGCGCGTCTCTCGCTGCTTTCAGTGTGCAACGTGACGCTCGACAGTAAGGAATTGTTTCGGCGATCGAGTCGCGGCTTCGGGCAAATAAAGTCACCGGCCCTCGAGGGACCCGCCCTCTGTACGTACACGTTCGTTCCCGACAGCGGACAGCGGGTCGAGCTCCAGATATATCGCCTCGTGTCCGTCGGACGTCACAACGGAAAGTCGTGAGTTCGGAATTGCCGACGCCTCTTTCGCGCTTTTCGGTTCGTTTCTCTTTTCTTTCGAAGAATCCTTCGAAGCGGCGGCGGCGGCGGCGGCGGCGGCGGCGGCGGCGGCGGCGGCGGCTGCTCGAACGCGCTCCCGCTCTCCCGAGGGCGGACGCGTGCACCTCCGTACCACCGCGCGTACGCAACGTCGTCGCCGCCGCCGGAGCCGCCGGCGGGCAGCCTTGGCCCTCCGCCGGGTGTAAACGGGGACGAGCGGGCGAGGGTCGCGGGGGCGCGCGCCCTCCATCGATCGTAACCGGTCCCCCCCCCCCGTTCCCGCGTAAACGTCCCGAACGGCCGCGCGACCCTCGGCCGCCCCGCGTCCCGACGCGCGCGGCCCTATCGTCGAAAACGGCGTTTTCGATTAATCGACCCGTCGCCCCCGTTCCTCCCAACTTTTTCATTGATTCGCGGTGCGAAAGAGAGGCGGAGAGACGGACGAGCGCGCGCGCCCGTCAACTTTTACCCTCTGTACGGGAAAACGGAGGTAACAACGGAGAAACTCGGCGAAGAATTTTGTCGGCGGTGGGCGCGAGCGATCGCGCCTCCCGCGGCGCGCGCGCTCTCTCGGCAAACTCGTCGCTCCGGCAAACTTTTTTTCAAAACTTTTCGTTCTCGATTCGGCGAGTCTCGGCGCGTCGCTGGAATCTTTCCGGGAGACGGTCGGGAAGCTCCCTCCTCCCGTTCTCTCTCGCGCGCGTCTCCGCGCGCGTCTTTCCGCGTCTCCGTCTCGTTACAGATGCGAGGGCGGTTGGCTTCGACTGGAGGGTGGCGCCCGTGTTTGCGGCCCTAACGAACGTTTTCAACGACCCGTCGTCCTCTTCTCGGATAAACCGGAAGCGACCCTCTACATGCGGTGAGTCTCGGCGCGCGCTCTTCGCCGCGTTCCCTTCGTTTCGCGGCGTTTCGCGGCGTTTCGCGCTCCACCCGTGACGCGGCCCGACCGAGCGAGAAGGGTCGAACGGTGGAAGCACCGCCGCCGGTTCGCGATACTCGCGAGCCTCGGTTCGTCGGGTGTCACTCGTGACGCGCGCGTCGCGAATACGCGAGACGCGCTCGAGTCAACGGTAAACTCCCGGTTCGTCGATCTCTTCCCCCTCGATCGGACGTTCGATGATATTTTCAGAAACGGTCGACGAGCGGCGGAACGAGCGAATCCTCGCCCGTCGGACGGGTCGACGCGCGCGAAATTTCCAGCGAACGGCCGCCGCCGCCGCCGCCGCGTTCGCGCGAAACTCGACTACCGTGGTGTACGAAATTTATACGCGTTCGCGGTAGACCTCGCTCGATACGACTATCCGCGAAACGGGACAAAGCGGCCCCCCTTTCCGCGTCTCGGAGCGACCGGTGCGCGCGCTCTCTCCCTTCGAGGAGAACCGAGCGCCGCGGAGCGTCGGCGGCTGGACCGGGGGGTTTCCCATTTTTGGCGGTCGAGACCGATCCTCGGCGCCGCCGCCGCCGCCGCCGCCGCCACCGCTGCCGGCCGTGAAACTCGCGGAGCGGAAAGAGCCAGCGATCGGCGAAGCGTCCTCCCGGCGTCGTCGACTCGTCCGCCGGGAGGAAACGCGGGAGAATCGGCGACGAGTCGTCCCATCGATCGCGATTGATAGTCGAGAGACGCGTTTTTCCAGGCGTCTTTGCTCCGTCGCTCGTCGGTTCGAACGTTCGCGGCGGCGGTGGCCCGCCCATGGGGGGTACGAGGGCGCGCGCCACCCGCGGTCCTCCCCGCGCGCGCTATCGATTCCACCGCGGCGGCGGCGGCGGCGGCGGCGGCGGCGGCGCCCTCCTCCCGGCCACCCGCTCTCTCCCGAACGCTCCGTCGATCTCTCACCGCAGGGCTCGCGGAACGAAAAAAATATCTCGAGAATACCGTCCGATCCGGCGCGTTTCGTCCGTTCCGCGGTTCCTCCTCGTCGAACGATCGCGCGCGTCCGTTCGGCAACGGGGAAAGTTTCGAGCCGTGACCACCGCGGTGACGCCGAACGCGGAACCGCGGCGTCCCCCGCGCGCGCGTCTACGGTCTCCTCTCGTCTCGTTTCAGGGTCAACGAAAACACGACGAGGTCGCAGTTCCTCGCGTACTTCAGTTTCGCCTCGCGGTCGAGCACCTCCGTCGGTTGGCCCGTCAAAAATGGAAAACCCGTCGCCGACAGCGGTAAGTCGCGCGGGGAGGCCGACGTCCTCTCGCGCGTCCGCTCGCGCGTCCTCTCGGCCGATCTCGATCGACGTTGCCGACCGTCTGTTGCAGAGTGCGACTGGCTCTACGAGGACTGCGCGCGCGACGAGTGCGTTCTGGCGAGTCCCGGATATCCCGGCCTCTACCCGCCGAACGCGCGTTGCCGATATCTCCTCGCCTCCTCGCGATCCGCCGTCTCCGTCAGCCTCGTCTTTCTCTCCGTTCTTCTCTCCCGCGAGTGAGTACCTCCGACGCCGCGGCTCGCCGCCGCCGCCGCCGCCGCCGCCGCCGCCTTTTCCTTTCTTTCCGTCGTTTTCTT
>JAPYZI010003488.1:0-17559 GCA_030523105.1 Ophioninae sp. A BG-2022a | reverse complement strand
TTGAATAAGATTTTGCATGACGGGGACAGTACTCGGATGGGTGACCGTTGGAAAAAAAGAATGGAAACTGAAAATTGAATAAGATTTTGCATGACGGGGCCAATACTCGGATGGGTGACCGTTGGAAAAAAAAATGGA
Organism: Ophioninae sp. A BG-2022a; assembly: GCA_030523105.1. Taxonomy (NCBI): domain Eukaryota; kingdom Metazoa; phylum Arthropoda; class Insecta; order Hymenoptera; family Ichneumonidae; species Ophioninae sp. A BG-2022a. The sequence goes on along the minus strand of JAPYZI010003488.1, from coordinate 17,421 downwards.
AACTCAAAATTGAATAAGATTTTGCAAGACGGGGCCAATACTCGGATGGGTGACCGTTGGAAAAAAAGAATGAAAACTGAAAATTGAATAAGATTTTGCAAGACGGGGCCAATACTCGGATGGGTGACCGTTAAAAATAAAAACAAGACGAACAATGGTATTTGAAGAAATTGATTTTAAAAGTCGCGGAAAGGATCGACGAAATCCTCCTCAAATCCCTTACCCTTCCGAAGAAACGATCGTCCTTCGGAAAAAAATGCTCCGGCCATACGTTGTCCAAGTACCACTCGAAACTTTTGCAGCCCAGCTTTTTTCGCAACTCCAACCGTGAACGAACTTGCTGTTTGTCCCTAAGTCGCGCTGCCTCTTTTTAAACAAACAACGACAAAATTATTCGTTTGTTCGATTATTAAAACAAGAAATAAAAATAACTGAAAAAATAATTACGATGAGATTTCAAGAAATTACAATGATAAACTGTAATTTCAATGAAAAATATGAAATTACAATGAAAAATATGTTATTGTCAATGAAATTTTACAACCCAAACAAACCCAAACAAAAATATCTTATTTCAAATTAAATTTCACGAAATGTCGATAAAAAACCAAAAAAATCTTATTTTCGATGAAATTTCACAACCCAAACAAAAAAAATCTTATTTCCAATGAAATTTCACGAAATGACGATGAAAAAACAAAAAATCTTATTTTCGATGAAATTTCACAACCCAAACAAACCCAAACAAAAAAAATCTTATTTCCAATGAAACTTCACGAAATGTCGATGAAAAACCAAAAAAATCTTATTTTCCATGAAATTTCCCAAAACGACAACGAAAAACAAAAAAATCGTATTTTTGATGAAATTTCCGAAAACGACGATGAAAAACCAAAAATTAAAAAACCGGAACTCACCTGGATTAAATTTGAAGTAAAACTCGGCCCAATCGTCCATCCAGACGAGGGCAACTCTGGCCAAATTCCCATAAAGAATTTCGCCCACCCCACCTGGAAAGGTGTACGGCGAGGATTTTCGAAACAAATGGCCAACGTGGGAACAAGGCGCTATCTCGACGCTTCCACCGCATTGCCAAACCCGAAACGACAATTCGAGATTTTCGCCACCCCAGATTTGCATACGATCGTCGTAAGTTCCCAACTCGAAGAAATAATCCTTCTCCATCGAAAAGAGACCACCAGCCATTGCTGGTGTTTTGAACGGATCAACGATATTTTCACGACGCTCTCGCAATAGAGGACCGTTCAGTGTCAACCATCGAAAATGCAGGTCCCAATTGAAAGCACCCCAGTGAAGCTCGAACGATCTCAAAAAAAGTACAAAAGATCGATCATTTCAAAATTATAAAAAAAAACGTCAATAAATAAATTTTTTTACTATTAATTGTGCTCCACGATTTATTAAATCATTAATTTTTCATTCCAATTACTATAAAAATAAAAATAAATAAAATTTAAACAATATTTATTAAAAATAATATTGACGAAAAAATTACCATTTTTTAAAATGTATGTTAAAAATAAATATAGAATATTTGAAAATTACTATGAAATCGATATAATTTGAAATCATTTACATTTTACGAATTTTCATTTGTAAAACTTTTCGAAATATACGTAATATATTTATTGGAATATTTACATATACAAAAAAATATTTCTTTTTCTTTTCGATTTATTTATCGATTTTATCAATTGAGAAAATATTCAATTGGAAATTCTATGCAGAAATTCAGAATTCCATTACGTAATACATTTTTATTATATAATAAATATGAATATTAAAATAAACATACATTTTAATTACACAATGCTTTATTTCATAATAATTATTATTTTGTATCCAAAATAAAATTATATTCTCCATTTTCCAAATTAAAAAATAGTTTTCAATTGCGATCGTAAGAATAAAAAAAAAATTGCAATTTCAATAATTTGAAAATTCGTAATAATGAAATTAATTTTTTACATTGTAATATTAAACAATATAATAATATATGAAATTTTCAAAAATATTAAAATCCATACAAAAACGATTAGTATTTTTATAATAATTAAATTATTTGTCGTTCGTGTTGTTTATTAATAATAAATCATTTTAAATTCGAAATAATACGAAAACGGTTGTTTGGGTTTGTTTGGGTTTAACGAAACGAAAGAGCATGTATAAAATTTGATAAAATTTACCTGGTGTATCCAAAAGTATCGTCATTAATAATATCAATAACAGGTGAAACGACCCTCGTTCGATCTTTCGAAATAGCTTCCAGAAGAGGCTCCAGCCATCCTGGAGAAATAAAAATGGAGGAATCGTAAAGCAATAAGGATTGTTTATTTGAAAGTAAGTACCGAGGGCGTACTTTGAACACGAGAATTGCGGGGAGCTCACCTACCAACCGTGCATTCGCAGTGAGCATCGAGAAACGTGAGAACTTGGCCCACGGCTTCTTTCGCGCCGATCAGCCGAGCGTTCACCAAACCGACTCGTTCCTCCGAACGCAAAACGCGCGTTGGAACTGCCAATTTTTTTACGTACTCGTCGAGAGGCCCTTTGAGAAATTCTAACGGGAAAAACAATTATTAATTAATATAATTGAATATTCAAACAATTAAAATTAATAATTTTGTTCGATTAATTAAATAATTTAATTGTCTGAACTGTATGAATTTTAAAAATGTCAAAATTAATTAATATAATTAAACGTTTTCATAATTCAATTAAATATTTACCAAATGAATTAAATAATTCAATTGTATAAACTGAATTTTAAGAATTGTCAAATTAATTTATGAATTTATGCGTAAATTTTGAAAAATTGAATAAATACGATTCATTAATATTGAATTAATGTGATAAAGATTTAATTGGATTATTGAATGTTTAATTAAATATAATAAATTAATATAATTACATGTTCAATAATTCAATTAAATATTTATCAAATTAATTAAATAATTAATTATATAAAAATATATAAAACTAAATTTTAAGAATCTATAAATTAATTTATTTATCCATTTAAAAAATGGAATTAATAAAATTCAATAAAATTGAATTATTGTGATAAAGATTTAATTGGATTATTAAATTTTTAATTAAATACAATTATTTAATATGTATTTAATGAAACAATAAATAATTCAATGAAATCTTTATCAAATTAATTAAATAATTTAATTGTATGAAGTACATTTTGCGAATTGTCCAATTCATTAATTTATTTATTTGTCAATTTTTAAAACTGAATGAAGGAAATTCAATAAAATTGAATTATTGTGATAAAGATTTAATTGGATTATTGAGTGTTTAATAAAATACAATAATTTAATATAATTAAATGTTAAATAATCCAATTAAATCTTTATCACATTAATTCAATATTATCGAATTGTATGCATTCAATTTTTAAAATTGACAAATTAAATAATATTATTAAACATTAGTATTTAAAAAATAAGATTTTTTTCTTTTGGCTACGTGAATTTTTACCTCGATCGCTGTGGTCGTCGACGAGAATTATTTCTACCAATAATTCCCGGGGAGATCGATCGATGACGCTCTGAACGGTCCTCAACAGCGTACTCCAGGCCTCGTTGTGAAAAACTATTATAATCGAGGTCTTCGGTAACCCGGACAAATTCGAGTATCTCGATATGCATCTGTCAATTTTATTATTATTATTAATTTATTATAATTATTTATTATCATTGATATATATATATGAAACATTAATTTTCTTTAATTGTCATTGTTAATACTTATAACAAATAATCATTTGATTTTTCTACATTACTATTTAATTTCGTTTTTAATTAATCATTTTTTTATTAATCAAAAATGCAATAAATATTGTTGAATAATTATACATTTGAACAATGCAAATTTTACAATAATTATAATATAATAATTTGTTATATAATGATGCAACATAATTATTAAATAATAATTAATCATTCAGTAAAAAATATTTTTCATATAATTAATAAATTGAAGTTTCATTAATCTCTCGTGGAAATAAAAAATAACTTAGTATTATTTTATTTATATGTTGTACATACAATTTTTTTTTTTTTTTTCAAATATTATGAAAAATATATTTTCGACTTACTTTTTTTTTCTGACATCCGGAAGAGTTCGATTGAGTGGTATTCGATCGCTCGCCATAAGATTGAACCTATTAATCTGGAATAGTTGTTGCATCACCGGAAAATCTTTGGAAGAAATAATAACCGGTTCCCCATTTCTTCCTTCGCGTGGTTGAGGATCGAACATGTTTTTATTAATTATATCTGCGAAAATAATAATACCGAAAATGTTCTTAAAATTTTTTCCAAGGTCTTGAAAAAAAACGAAAATAATTAATTAACATGATATTTCGAATTGATAAAATGCAACAATTTTAACCAATATTTATAATAATAATATTCAAACTTTTGGGGGATTTTTAGCCCAAACAAACCCAAACGAATTTTTTTTTTTTTGAAAAATGTAATTGGTTACGAAAATATACAAACCTTTCGTAACATTTGGTGTCTTAAGGGGGTCGACCGAATCCCCTATGTAATGCCCAACGACAACATGAATTCCTCGACGATCTATGTAATCCTTTTGATCCTTCAACAATCTAAAAATTCATAACCTCAAATATTTTCTACATTTTTATCATTCCAATTAAACGATATCCAATTTAATTATAATCTTTGCCAAAAAAATTGTTTTAAAAATATTTTAGTTAATTAATTATTATGAAATTTTATTATTAAATTATTATTACTTATTTCTATTTATATTTCAATATTTATATTGTTATTTACGTCATACATATTTATAACAATAATACAGTAATATAATAATACAGTATTATTATTGAAAATATTTATTTGCGATATTATTGTTTATATTATAAAATGTAAATATAAAAATATAATTTTAAAAATAAAAGAAATACAATTTTTACTGTAAATAATATAAATACAAATATTCATATTATTATTTTCATACATTTACTCGTATGCATGAAATACATTTTTATTTTTAAAAATCAAAAATACATTTTTATATTGATAAATATAATATTTTTAATTGTCCATAAATCTTTTTTTTTCTCTTTTTCTTTTTCGTATAAAAAAATATATATATTAAACATTTATAGTATAAAATCATGAAAATTAATTTTAAAAAATCTCTTTTATATCGATAATTTTTATCTTTCGACAAATAATTGTTTTTTTTTTTTTACGTACCTCAAGGACACATAATCATCGCCATAATTGTTGCCCTTTCTCTTGCTCCTGGACCATATCAGGACGAGACAAACGATCGTGGCTACGAGAACGTAGATCAGCCATGATCGATGAAATCTCGCGAATCTTGGCCACATCTTCCCCGAATATCTCAATGTCGCAAAGAATATGTTGATTTAGATAATTTTTGCAACGAACCAACAACCAGACCTTTTTCCCATGTACTATGTCGTCCCCAGACTCTCTTTATCTCGAATGACTCAAATTTCTGTGAGTTCAATTATTTTATTAAAATTCTCACTCGTTATCGCTCGTGCCTTAGTGAGATCCGGGTCAGGTCATCGTTCAGACGCAATCTCAGCGATATTCCAGACGAGTTTTAGATTCGGGAAATGGAAACTCCTCGTGTTAAAAAAAAAGCACAAGTTTTTCATAATTTCATAATTCGGTAGTGGAAATCCGTATCGTTTCGAATCGACGATCGAACCGATTTTTTTATTTTCGTTCATAACGAATTTGAAAAAACTGTCAATCGTTTATTCGTACAAAATAAAATCAATAAAATCGGTAAAAAAATCGGTACGTGTTCGAACCGAAAAACCTACCGATTTTTCCTTACATGCGATACGAATTTGATGAAACTTTCAATCGTTTAATTATATCAAATAAAATCAATAAAATCGGTAAAAAAATCGGTATGTGTTCGAACCCAAAAACCTACCGATTTTTCCTTACATGCGATACGAATTTGATGAAACTTTCGATTATCCGATTCACACGCAATAAATCTAAGCATACCGATCGGATCGGTAAAAAATCGGTATTGAAAATCGGTATCGATTTAAGCCGACGATCGTGCCAGTACTTTTTCGTCTGTTTTATATATGTACGATACAAACCGTAGTAATAAAGTCGTCGATCGGATCGGTAAACAAAAAAGATCGGTATCGTTCAAAATCATCCGTCGTGAAAATTTTTTTTTTCGTGAAGAACGAATACTCGAGATAAATCCGAGCGTCAAGCGTACCGATCAGATCGGTCAAAAATCGGTATCAAAAATCGGTAATTTAATTTTCCTCATTTCCGTTTTGAACGAATTTGGAAAAACGATCGATCGTTAAATTATCTCGCAACGAATCCGAGCGTCAAAAATATCGATCGGATCGGTCAAAAATCGGTACTGAAAATCGGTAATTCAATTTATCTTTATTTCCGTTAAAAATCGATTTATAAAAACGTTCGTTCGTTTTATTTACGTGGGACGAGTCGGAGTGTCAAGCGTTAGTCGAGGCATCGCTCATCGGAGTACAATCTCACGGTAAATTCTCGTTCACATCCGCTCCGGTCTCCACAATTGTTTCCCGATCGTTTTGGTTCATCGTCGACGAACAACGAGACCCGACGAATCAAAACTTTAAACGATTCGATATTTTTTGTATTATTATTTTTTTTATTATTATTATTATTGTCGTTGTTGTTGTTTTTTTCGAAACAATATTTTGTCAACATTTATTCCGAAGCACGTTTCGATTAAAAACGTCGGGACGCGGTCAGAGATCCAACTGGGCTCGATGCACGAACTGGAATGGCCGCTTACTCTACACTTGCGCCGATCGCGTGACGTCATCTGTCCGAGTCGAGAATGGAAACGGCGACTCGAGAAAGGATGGAAGGAGAACGCGGTATGTGAGGTTATATCGTCCCGAGAGTGAGTATCCACTCGTTACCTGATCCTACCAATTTATATTTCACTCTTTCAATCGAAAGCTCCTAGGGACCCCCTGAAAGCCTGAGGTCGATAAGACCACGAAATAATTACAAAAATAAGAAAAAACGATTTTTTTTTTAATAAGCAAACATTTTTGTGGAAATAAATCATCCGAGGGCATTTTTTGTTGTAAAAAGAAAGTACGTTTTTACTTTTCGATTTGTTATGATATTCTCAAATTTATTATAAAGTGATTTTCATTTTTGGTTAACTATTTTCATAAAACTTTTTTAGTTTTTATTTTCATGTATTTTTCTTTTCATTTTTATGTTCAGTTTTTGGGCTTTTTATTTCTTTGTTCCGCAAACTTTCGTCGATACTGTGATCTATATTTTTTTATATTCGATAATTATCATAATTCATCGATATATCTATAGGAATTCGTTAATTATTTCTCAAATGATAATAGACAATTTCATGCGTTGAAAAAAGATATCGAATTTCGTTGCACGAATATTAAGATTATTGAATATTAATGGTATTAGATAATATTAGATATTATCATTGTACAAAAATTTCACCCTTACCGTCCGAGCAACAAACCTGTGTTACCATCTGTAGTTATTCGTGAGTACCGCGTGCAACGGAGACCGTACGCGGCAGCCGATAGATGTCAGCGCTACCGGATGGTTCTGGCTCGCCACGTTGGAAGTGGTGACGGCTTGACCTGGAGTGTGTTGTTGCCTGTGACATATCGTATTGTTCTACAAGTTTTAATTGTCACGAGTTAGGGTCAAATAAATCCAAGTGAGTGATCTCTCGTTAATACATGCTCGATGGATTTTTCATCAAAAACAATCGCAATTACGTAGCGCTGTTTCCGCGTGAACACAACGTTCCGGGCTCCGCGGTTCGTCCCTTGATCATCGGCTCTCCCAGACGGAGCGGAGACAAAAAATATTGCTTTTTATTCAATTTCCTCAAATTAAAAAAAAAAATTGTGTTTCCCAAATCAGCGGGCTTCAAAGAGTCGCTTACGAAATTTCGATTCCGGAGAAGTGGTTATTTCTCGCTGTAATTTTATTTGCCCGCGATTTCTTTTTTTTTTTTTTGATTTTGGGTTCTGAACGGTGAAGTACTAATTAATTTTTTGTAGTCCACGATGAAAGTGAAGGAGCTGGTGAAAACGGTCAATGTGGCGTGGTCGCCGCAAAGCCAACATCCTATTTTGCTCGCTGCTGGAACTGCGGCCCAGCAGCTCGATGCCAGTTTCAACACCTCCGCCAGCCTAGACCTGTACTCTCTGAGCCTTCAACAGCCTGGTTATGACATGGAGATCAAGGCCAGCGTGCCGAGCGATCACAGGTGCGTTTATTACCGGATCCCCGAAACCCACATGTTTTTATTATCGTTGAAAACACACCTGATTATCCCAGCTTCCATTTGGCTGACTCGGTGGTTCTGCTCATTGGAGTTCTGAAATATCGAATATTTCCGAATGTTTTTTGGTTATGTAGCTATAGCGAAGGCACTATCATCATTTTCCATATAATGAAGAATTACACGTGTTCAGACCACTTTCCATTTTCCACTCGAATGCCAAATTTTCTGATGGTTTTAAAATTATAGAGTCTTTATCCGATAGTTGTTTTCAGATTAAAAGATATTTAGGGAAAACTGCGTTTCAGGTTCCACAAAGTAATATGGGGAGCTCACAACACGAGTCCCGCAGGGATATTAGTGGGCGGTTGCGACTACGGTACGATAAAGATTTATTCAGCCGCCAAGATGCTCTCCAACGAAACCGACTGTCTGATGAGCAGTCCGGATAGACACACGGGTCCTGTTAGAGCGCTGGACTTGAATCCTTTCCAGTCGAATTTACTGGCATCCGGTGCTACGGAAAGCGAGATATATATATGGGATATAGTGAATACGAGTACGCCGATGACTCCGGGTCCCAGAAGCCAGCCGCAAGAAGACGTGCAGTACATCCAGTGGAACAAACAAGGTGAGGAAGAAGGTTTCTTCAATGCTAAAGAGAGCGACCGATGAATATTAATGGTTTACTTTATCTGCAGTTCAACACATTCTGGCATCGACCTTCGCTCAGCGCTGCGTCATTTGGGATCTACGGAAAAACGAGCCAATTATCAAGCTCACAGATGCCAATTCCAAAGTACGTTAATTTTTTTGTTCCCGCTGGGAAATTCAGCAATTTTTAAAACATGAATACGTACGCCCGGGATTTCCCACGAATTTCCACATATATGTGAGGAAATCATATGACTCCACCAGAATATGTGTTTTCAATATGGTTACACGGCTCTTCTTCCCTCCAAGTCGTAGCATTAGCCAAACTCTCTATTTTACATCATTTCCATCATGATGTCCGCATGGTAATAGAATCTGTAATCTTTTTGTCGATTTGATAAATTTGGGGAGAAGACAACCATTCTGTCTATCAATTTGACATTATCCAGTCAAATTTGATGAAATTCTGAATAGCCGTTTATGCAATCCGTGGAAAACTATTACCCCGAACAGCAGTCAAGAAAGGAAAAGTGTGCGGGTCCCTCTTAATAATTATATGATTAATTAATAACTGTAACACACCGGTCGCTTTCAGATAAGATGGAAGGTCGTTCAATGGCATCCGGATGTGGCGACGCAGCTGTGTCTGGCTTCGGAGGAGGACCAAGCGCCAGTGATCCAGCTCTGGGACTTAAGATTCGCAACTTCTGCGTTAAAGACTCTTCAGGGTCATCAGCGGGGTGTATTCTCAATCGCATGGAATCCCCACGATCCAGATTTGTTGGTTAGCTGCGCGAAGGACAACAGGATACTCTGTTGGAATCCAAACTCAAACGCTCCCGTGAGTTTTCTCGATCCCCTATTTCCTCTCATCTTCGAATTCATTTTCATAACGGACTTTTCAATTTTCGGGTTCCACAGAATGGGGAAATCGTCTGCGAACTCGCGCAAACGAACCAGTGGAACTTCGACGTTGCCTGGTGTCCCCGTAATCCGGGTTTGGTTGTTGGAAGTAGTTTCGACGGTCACGCGGTCGTCTACTCGTTACTGGGCGGTCAACCTCAAGGCACGATTGAAACGTCGAACAAAATCGTCGATTCTTTTCCTGGCATGGATCCCTTTGCTCAAGCACCACCGACTGTACAAACCGAGCCAGCGGTCGCCCTAAAGACTGCGCCGAAGTGGCTGAAGCGACCTTTCGGAGCATCCTTCGGGGTGTGTATACGCAATGAAGAATTAACATCATCAATAATTAACAATTAACATTAATCATTAACCAAGTGTTAATTAAATGAATTATGTAAAAAAAAAGCGAAGTTAACCGAATTAATTATGTGAAAACACGAAGTTAAATTTGATTAATTAAATGATTACATTATTAAATTAACAATTATTACATTAATTAAAATAAGCAATTATTTTCCGAAATTAACATCGTTCGACGATCTTTAAGTAACGAAGCTTATCGTTAATTAGCTATTATTCAAAAGTAATTTCGTTTTTTAATTTAATAAAATATAAATACCAGATTTAATGAAGAATTAACGAATCAATTAAGTTGCAAATTGAAGTTCATTCAATTTATCCCGTTAAACTATTTATTTCGTTAATTAGCTAATGATTAATTAAACTATTCACGAATTAACGTTTTTTTCGTCCACCTTCGTACGCAACGATTATTTTCATCTATTATTCTTTCCGTAATGGTATTTTCGATTTCCTTAGTTCGGTGGAAAGCTGACGATATTCGAGAACGAGCCTGCCGACCCAAACTCGAACGCATATCCTCCCGGTCGAAAAGTAATCGTTTCGCAAGTTATCACGAATCCCGACTTGATAAAACGCTCGAACGATCTCGAGGAGGCCCTTAAGAGCCAACAGTACGGCGATTATTGCCGAAAAAAGGTGAACGCTTCGGAAAACGAGCACGCGAAAAAAGTTTGGAACTGCGTCGGCGCATATTTCACGGAAGACGTCACGAAGGAGTTGCTACGATTGTTGGGTTACGATTTGGACGCTATCAATCAGAATCTCGCACAGTACGTGCCACAGGAGGAAGTTAACGCGTTGACTGATGGAATCGCTAGAATGGACAACGTGAGTTCGACCGATCGTCTCATCTCTTCAAAAAATCCTCTTTTACTCTGAACCCACAAATTTTTGGTCCCTTCGAAAACCGTAAAAAAAATCTCGTTCCCCTCAAATCAACAGCTTCGATTCATTTCACAGTTGCAAAACGGAAATACTCTCGACGGGAGTGCCACTTTCGATGCGATCGCTCAGCAAGAACAGGACAAGAAGAAATTAGCCACCACTAAAGTTTTAGATAGTAATTTTAAAATCAACACCTCGAATGGTAAGATTCCCAAAAAACAAAGTTTAATTGTCCCATAAATAGCTGATTAATTAGTAAATTAACAATTAAAATTGCTTTCTATTCAATAAAAATAATAATTGAAGTTTCAAAGTGAATTAATTCGCTCGGAAAAAATGATCAATAATTATCAAATAATATTCAATCGTATCAATAATTACCAATAAATATTAAATAAAACCTGATAAATCTTGATTATACAATATTTTCGGAATTTTCGATAATTTAGTTCCGTTCTAATGATTAACATTTTGAGACGCTGATTTGTTTAATATCTATCAAATAACCGTACGTTGACAAAATGACACCATTGATTCAACATTAATTTCTTTTTAAATTAAATTTCCAGACGAGGATGGACTGATAACCCAAGCTATACTCGTTGGAAACATCGAAGCGGCGGTGTCGCTTTGTTTTGCGACGAAGAGATACGCAGACGCGATAATCCTGTCGATGGCGGGTGGTCCGGATTTACTCGCTCGTACGCAGTACAAATATTTTGCCGAGCACACCGGAGCTCTGAACTCACTCATAAATTCGCTGGTCAGCGAGAATTGGACCGAAATCGTCAACAATTGCGACATCAATTGTTGGAAGGAAACGTTGGTCGGAATATTCGTGCACGCACAACCGGAAGAACGTTTCATGTTGTGTGGTAAATATACGGATTTCTTACTTTTTTCTTTTTTTTTTCAATTTTTTATCTTCATTATCCAAACTCCAGTTCGTACATTAAGTGTGCTAATCGATGAAGCTCTTAGCAAACGTTCGTTCAATTTTCGTGACTTCGATAACCCAAAAGAAATTTTCATAATTGAAAAAAAAACATTTTCATTGGATTATTTTGTTCACCAGACCTGCTGGGTGATCGTCTAGTATCCCACGACGAGCCGAATCTCAAGAAACAAGCTCAGATTTGCTACATATGCTCCGGAAATTTGTCAAAAACGATCGAAGCTTCGGAATGGGGTATCCAAGAGACAGTGGAGTTGGTGATGATAATGCAGAAGGCGTTGGAGGTACGTGGTACGAGGGATGCGCCGATGGACTCCAAGATAGCATCGGTGCTCTCAAGCTACGCAGAGATATTATCGACCCAAGGAAATTTGGAGGCAGCTTTGAGTTATCTGGGTAACAGCGAAGAGCCCAGAATCGCGATGTTGCGCGATCGTCTCTGCAGAGCTTTGGGGTACGCTCAGCAGTCGAACAATCAGCAAACAACGACTCGAGCGAACACTCAAAATTATTACGAGCAGACTGCACCGAAGAAATCTTACGACAGTTCGTACGGACAAATTACGCCAAGTTGGAACACAGCGCCGATGAAAACCTACGGTGGCTCAGTGATCAATCAACGGAACATCCAGCCGAACCCAACGTTGCCACCCGTGCAACAGCCAACCTTGCCGGATCAATATCCCAGTTCTTATAACCAAACACCTCTTCAAGCTCCGCCATCAGCAAGCAATCTTGGCGGTTCGAGACCATCCAGTGTCGGTCCTCAATCTCGCTCCAAGTACATCCTCGATCCTTCCGTAAAGTCCGCTCCGACTTACGGCTTTCAGAATCAAACCTCCATGTACAATCCTAACCCGGCTGCTCCATATCCGAGCCAAAACTCCTATCAAAATCCGATAGGAGCATATCCCAATCAACCCCAGAATCCCATGTATCCTAATACTCTCGATAACGAAGGTTACCAAACCAATCCAAGCCTGATGACACCAGTCGCTGCTCAATTGACTTCGCCACAGACTCAACTTTACGATCCTGTCAGGTCGCAGCCCCAACCCCAGAATTATGGAAACGAGACTCCGTATCAGCCATCCGTTCAACCTTCCGGATGGAACGATCCACCCATCGGAAAAGCCAGCAGGGCTCAAGTGAGTACTTCGTTTTCGCTTCTGTGTTTGCAAAGTAAGCAGGCGAGTTGATTAAACACCCTGGCGAACGATATGTTGTACGATCGCTGAATCATGATAAACGTTCATAGTTCTAAACATTCGTTGATCATTTTGGAGGTTAATCCTCTCGCTCAGCCGGAAAATATTCCACTAGTCCAGAATATGTGAGTTTCAATTATGGTAATTATCCTACTGATCTCCGGTTTATACACAAATGATATAGCCAGTACTGGCACTGTGCGACAAAAATGAAATGTCGGCGGAACACGCCGGAACGAGGAAGTGGAAGGCAAAGCATTCGAAGAATGGTAGTGCCAAGGTAGAAAGCCCCTTTCCATATTTCGCGTGGATTTTTCTAGTAGACTCCCTTCTTTTTTGTTTTGACTTCGTACAATCCCATAAATTCCATAAATACAAACAAACTGTCCTATTAACCGTCCTGGAAAAATCGAACTTGGTTTGGTTCGATCTAATAATATTCCTGTCGAATATAAACGAAGAATTAACTCCATGCTTAGTTTACAGAACGATTATAAAAAATGAAACTTCCGAAACTGTACTTTACGATCATCTGAAGAAATCGTGGAATCGAAAAATACAACTTTTAAAAAATTATGAATGTTAAAAATTATGAAGTTTTTGGGACTTTTTATGGACCTAAACATTGGAGAGATTATTTGATATATCCGCCGGTTAAAAAATCTATTAATTTTTTTACGAAAAAAACACAGGGCCCTAAAACGGGTTATCCTCTTCCTACCAGCCAATGGGCCGCCATTTTGAATTTTTAAGCACATCAAAAAATAGATCGCGTAATTACAGATATGGAAAACAGACCCTCCAAGTTCCATCTTTACTGCTTCATTAGTATCGTCAAAAAAAAAATCGTTGAAAAGCTAACCTTAAAAAAAATACGAAAGTCCTTGAATAGCTGGAAAATACGCTGCTGAAGAATTGACACTTGAGAAGATCATTTGATTGAGTTTTTTATGTGCCAAAAGAACCGTCGCACAGTGTGATCGAATACTTGACGGGTTTTCCTCGCTATCAGTACTCTCAGTCCGTATCACGATTTTCAGCACTTTGTAAATGTACTATACCATAATTAACGTTCGAAAATCCCGGACAAATTATGCCAATTTTACAACACCCGTAAGGAATTTCCATGAAATTAAAATTGAGTAGAGACATTGAGGACGTTAATCAAGTTTCGTTATACGGAATGAGAGTCTGCAATTATTGTCAATTGATCTAATCGCACACGATGATGAAAAGAAAAAACTTTTCAAGCCACCGAAAATTCGTGTCAACGTGAACAATGTATTGCAGGCGAAGGCGGATTTCCAACCACAAAATCCAATCGTCCATCCGTTGCACGGAGCGGTGCCGGAATACAACGTGAGTAATAATCTTCAATTTATAAAATAATGAGAAGATTATTTTAATGATGAGTCAATCAGCGATCATTAAAAACATCAACATATATCGAGTTTTTGGGTAATAATCAATAATAAGATCGGATAATTATAAATAATTATACAAAAGTAGTAATTGATAAAAAATAGAGAAATTTACGTTGATCAGTTGGAACAGATGTATAACCTAAAAAATGTTCGAAATCCATTTTATCATCGGCTAACGAATGAACATTGTTGGGTTCACAGGCGGCACCGGCAGACCAATATTACCGTGATCCTCAAGTTAACTACAGTCAACAGCAATACAATCAAAGTGCTCCGCTCCCGGGGATGCAGTTCAACAAACCCTACGAACCGCACCAACAACACATTCCTCAACAACAGCAAGTGCAGCAACCCATCGAACAAGCCAGATTGGCTGAGCCTGAAAAGCCCAAAGCTCCGATTCCCGAGGAGCATTTACATCTGAAAACTGTACTCGACGAACTCAGACATCAGTGCTACGAGACTGCCAAGAATCCGGTATGTAAAAACTTTTTTTCAAAGACCCGTAGAACTCGATTTTTCATTGAAAACTTAAATTAAGACTGCGAATCATTCAACGATCATTCTTGTGTTTTTTCGTTCGCAGCAAACCAAGCGGAAGATTGAGGATGTATTGAGAAAGCTGGAAGTATTATACGATTGTCTCAGAGAGAATTCAGTAAGTTTGGCTGATGAATTTATGCCTACAAATTTCAATTTGTTCAGTGAACATAACGCCCACGTCTACGATGTGGATCTCAAACTTTTACTTGAAATAACTCCGACCCTCTTTGATTATCATTTTTTCAATATTAATTATAATTTTTTCAAGGATCACTTTTCAATTAATTACATTTCGATTATTTTTATTCAATTTTTTCAATTTCATTATTTCAATGATACGCCATTTTGTATTTATGGCCAACAACCTGCCGGTTCAATCAAAAGTAGTTTTTAATTAAAAAATAATGGAACTCCGTCGATGAGACCTGTATCCTTAAATACAGGCAGTCTTACAAAAATGCTAAGAAGAATCCATACATTTTTACGTATTCAATAATTCCTTTTTTTCAAGCTCACGCCAAATACTCTCCAAGGACTGCACCAGATAGCTCAGATGGTTCAGGCTGGTGACTACACGGGTGGCCTCAATGTTCACACGCAATTGGTATCAGGCCCGGACTTCAGTCGAATCGCTTCGTTCATGCCGGGGATAAAAGTGCTGCTCCAGAGTGCCCTCCAATTGGGTGTCTACATTACGTAAATCGCGGAACTCGGAGTGACATTGATGATTGCCAGAATCACGAAAATGTGATTGAAAATCAAATATATATATATACACACAAATATATATATATATATGTTTATAAACACATATATACGTATGTATATGTACGAGAGTACAGTTGAGCTTTTACACGAAGAATAATAATCGTTTATCGAACGATTTCGCAAAACGACCATAATCGCGCCCTAACGAAAAAAAAAAAAAATTTCAATCAGGTTTGTTCTTATTGCCACGCAGATTCGAGCTAGTTTGAACGATTTTCAATTTCACTAAACCGCGAAAAAATAAAAGAATAGGCGACGCAAGAGGAAACGATAGAGAAAAGTAACGATCGATCGGATGGTTATCGGTAAACCGATAACTACAAACACTACGCCCCCACTCGCTTTATATAAAATCAGTAACGAAAAAAACAAACGTTTTCTCTTCCCAAAAGTAACGAAACTTTTGACTAGAGGAGCCTTGGCTCGATCGCAAGGGTATCAAGGTGTAATGTAGTTATGTAAAGCCAAAGTAATTTTATAAAATATAAATAAATTGTTTATCGAACGTCCTGGATGTTCCAACGGTTTTTTTCAACTCTCGATAGGTTAATTAATTTTTTTATCGATAAAGATGGATCGATACTTGTCAACTGTAGAAGATCGACATAACCTCACAAACGTTCTTTATCGGCGTGTAGAAAATTCACAACGAAGTCAGACATACATAGAAGGACAGTTCTTATGGGCGGCTTAAAGACAAATATTCCGCGACCCAAATTGCCGCCTGGCGGCGTCACGAGTGACCGGCTGTTATGGAAGACCGCCGTAAAGTTAGCGCCCCTGCCACTTTGAGTAATCGGCTTTTTTTTACGAATCGTGAAAGTGAGGGTTGGGGGTGAAATGTTTAGTCGACTGACATAAGCATGTATGGTTTACGGATCAACTCCTGAATTAATAATTCGAATATAATCGTAATTTCGCGGAAAACAACGTCGAAAGCACCTTTTTAGAAGTTTCTTATGATTTTTTCATGGAAATTTTGATTTCTGGGGGAAATTAATGGCAGATTTGTGTTCAGGGGATCAAATTACATCGAAATGGACCAATAAAAAAAATATTAAAAATCCAAAATTTTTTTGGATTTTTGGGGGAAAAAAGTTTTTTCACTAAATCATGCATAACTTCTTTTCCTTTAGGATTTGACGCTCCACTTTGCGCTCAATCTCTTCGTTATGATTTTCTCTTCAAAATGCTTTTTTAATCATTGAAATTCGATGATTTTTCTATTTTTGGCAGAATTTCAAAGTTGGACCATCGATTTTTACAAATTTTTCCATACATACCCCTTTGCCTCTTTTTTTCCGATTTTTCAAGCGGACTTTCCAGAAAAACTATGAGAGATATCGATACGAATCCAACGCCA
>JAPYZI010003487.1:0-17559 GCA_030523105.1 Ophioninae sp. A BG-2022a | reverse complement strand
CATCATCATCATCATCATCATCATCATCATCATCATCATCATCATCATCATCATCATCATCATCATCATCATCGTCATCATCATCATCATCATCATCATTATCACCATCATAATCATCATCATCATCATCATCATCATCATCATCATCATCATCATCATCATCATTATCATAATTATAATCATCACCATCATCATTATCATCATTACCATAATCATGAATATCGATAGTACTATTATACTTATTATTACTTAATAATTCGTCACGCTTCAGGAGAAAAAAAAACTAGAAAAACGCGTTTCCCTGCCTCGTTTCTAATTCGAGGGATCCGCTTCTTGCGATTCATTTTTTTTTCCCTCCATTTTCTCGTTTCTTATTTCGTTCGTCAAAGGCGCCCTAATTGCCCCCGGCGCGACTTGATTATTCTGCTCGAATAAATATTAATACAATTTTATATATAGGCGTCGTTCGAAGTTTTCGTGTTCATATTCCATCTCTTTTCTTCGATCGCCCTCCCTCCACACCGCTCCATCTTCTCCTAACCTTAACGTTTTTTTTCTTTTTCCATTCTTGCAATATCGTTTTTCGATCGCATTTTTCTTCGCTTTTGCATTCCATTTTTATTTTCGCTCGCAACGATCGTCGACGACGAAACAATCGAAGCGCCTCGAAACGGTAATAATGTTTAAAAAATATTTCCGATACGCCCACGCGTTTGGGCTCAGTTTTATATATACATAAGTATATATATATGTATGTGTGTCTGTGTGTTTATAAATATATTTATATATATATATATACGGGATTGGGAAAAAGTATGGAATTCTCTAGAAATTTCAAAAACCTTTTTTATTTAAACAAATTTTTTTAAACATTCAAGCTGAGGTGTCATTTTTCACAGAGACCTCATTTGACCTTGAACCCCATATGAATATTTATAAATAAAATATTTTTTTGACGCTTCAAAGTTGAATTTTGAACTTTCGGAAATTTCCACAGTTGAACTCTAAATGACCTTCGAAGTTCAACTTTGTTTCCTTGTAATGGAAAGCTCCATTTTTTAAATCGGCAATTAAAAGTGTCAAGAATTTTACATACGAATATGTGGAGGTGAAATTCTTCGCTCTTTCGATCACCGACGTGAAAAAAAGATCGGTACACCCGGTTGGACGTAACAAAGTTTAACTTGAAATGACCTTGAAAATGAGGTTCAAGGTCAAATTGAGTTCTCGATGAAAACCGACAGCTTAAATGTTTTTTGTTATTTTTTTTTAATAAAAAAAAAACTTTTTGTAATTTTTCGAGGTTTCTTTACTTTATATCTCAACCTGTATACATGTGGGAGACGATCGAGAAGCAAGCTCGCGGTACATTGTTATAAAAAAACCTGAGACCGGAAGCCGAACGTTTTTCCTCAATTGCCAAAAGCTAGGCTTGCACGTCCTTCTTTTCATATTTATTTATTTATCTTCTTTTTCTTTTATTTATTTTCAATTCGTATATACAGGGTGTGGCGTATAATAGTGCTGTTCCACCATTATGGATTCGATGTACCACATAGTTAACTATAACATATTATTATTTTTACCATTTTTATCCAAGTGTCAAAATTAAAAAAAAAAAATTCCTGAAAAATGATTATTGTTTATTAATTGTATTTTATTTAAGCGACACGCATTTTGCACGATTTCTCTATTGGCCATCAGCGTAGAACATAAATCAGAATTTAAAAAATTATTGTTTTTGAAAATACAACTAAATTTGTAACAAAAAATGATAAATTCGTAAAAAAAAAAAAATAAAAACTTGTTGATAAAAATGGTTAAAATAATAATATATTATATTTGTAATTATGCAGAAGTGCGGCTCCAACTCAATTCCGCCGGGAAATTTTTTTTTTTGCCATAAATTATTTTAATTATTCATCACTAGTGATATTTAGCCGGCGAAGACACATTTTTAATTATTAAACCCAAACAAAACCAAACGAACTCAAAAAACCTTAATTATGACCATCAATTATGAGATTGTTTGGGTTTGTTTGGGTTTGTTTTAGTCTATTACGTAAGGCTCATTTCGATAAAAAAAAATTCGGCTCATTTCGACGTTTACGTCGAAGTATACGAAAATACCCTATTTTATTGCATTTTTCGACATACTTGAAAACCTCACAAATTATGGAAATAATTTATCATTGTCAGCCACCGCTGGCTGAATATCAGTAGTGACGACTAATTAAAATAA
Organism: Ophioninae sp. A BG-2022a; assembly: GCA_030523105.1. Taxonomy (NCBI): domain Eukaryota; kingdom Metazoa; phylum Arthropoda; class Insecta; order Hymenoptera; family Ichneumonidae; species Ophioninae sp. A BG-2022a. Next base: position 15,317 of record JAPYZI010003487.1, on the reverse strand, counting down.
TTTTTGGGAAAATAGAAAATCGTTTATAATCTAGTAAAAATTGAATTTTTAACGGTCGACCACTATTTATGCTACACCCTGTATATATTTGAATTTATATATATATATATATAGATGTAATGTATGTTAAATATGTATGAGTGGGAGTGTATTTATACGTATCGTAGATTTAATACATCGTATATTAATATAGATATTTTTGGCGTGACTTGTCAATCGTTAAACGAATTAACGATGATGATTTTTTTTTTATTTTCCTTTCGCCCGCTTCGCGATATAAATAACGATAAAATTAAGACCGCGGAGTCCTGAATGTCACCGGAAGTTAATAACGATTGGTGCTCCGGTTAAAATCCGTTTTTCAGTCGAACGCTTTTCAATTAATTCAAAATTTGAAAAAAAATTATGGGTTAAAAAATTTTTTTCATTTTTTATTTTTATTTTTTTATATATCGAAAATGAGCATTTCCTGATAAAAGGTGAATGTCGATTTAAGATCGTTAAATAAGATTGAATTTGATAAACTGTTCGTCGGGATTTTGGTTTCGGAGGCTTGAATTTTTACTACTCGCTTTTGCCAGATTTTTCTACTCTTTTTAGTCGGAATATGTTTTTCTTTTGTTTAAAAAAAAAACACTTGATATTAGGTAATTTATTTTTTGGGAAACTACTTGTTTTTTTTTACAAGGGAATCGTTTTTGCGGAAAAAAAGAATTTACGGTGAAGAAACGTTTTTAGTCTAGAGAAAAAGGTTTTATCTGGAAAATTATTATTTAGGAATTTTTCGAATTTTGAAATTTTATGGAATTACGAAATTTTCTGAAAAAAAAGAATTCACGTCGGAGAAACGGTTCGTCCAGATAAAAATTTTTGTTGGGAAAAGTATTTTCTTTTTCCTAAGAAAAATCTTTTTACTGAAAAAAAAAAAGATTTTTCCTTCCAATATTTTCGATAGAAAAACGTTTTTTTCCACAACAAATATTTCGCTAAGAAAACGATTTTACTAAAAAAAAATCAAGAAAACGTTTTAACTACTGAGAAAACATTTTTGCTAAAAAAAACTTCAAATCCTCAGCAAACCCAAACAAAGTATGTTTTCACTAGAGAACTCGCATAAACCGAAGGTCTACAACCACAACGGAAAACAATTTCCGCAACGAGAATGGAAAAAAAGCTCAACTGAGTATTTCAGAGTTTAAAAAGAACCAAAAGGCGGACACAATAAAAATTTAAAAAACTCGATAATAAACTCAACGTGACTGTACATAAGAACAAACGTGCTTCAGGCCTACCGCGTCATTTTCTCTCTTTCCCTTGCGTCTCTTTTTCTCCATACGCGTTACAATTTTATTTACACTTTCGTCGAGCTCGATTATGAATATTGCTGTCCTCTTGAACCCCCTCCCCGCCCCCAACTTCTCCTCCGCGTTCAAAGCTCTTTTTTCGTTTTTCCCGTGTTTGGGTTACGGTCGATCCGAGAATTAAGCAATTATATTAGCCAATATCGTTTAATTACCGATCGATTAATCGATTAATCGACCGATCGATGAGTAATCGATTAATCGATCGATCGATGAGTAATCGATTAATCGAGCGATAAACGAGTAGTCGATTAATCGATCGATTATTGAGTAATCGTTAAATACATCGATTAACGAGTAATCGATTAATCAATCGATTAGTGAGTAATCGATTAATCGATCGATTAGTGAGTAATCGATTAATCGATCGATCGATGAATAATCGATTAATCGATCGATCGATGAATAATCGATTAATCGATCGATCGATGAATAATCGATTAATCGATCGATTATCAAACGCGTAATCGATTAATCGACTTATCAATTATCTTCGTTAATTGCAAAGCTTCGGGATCGAGTTGGCGAGGAAAAAAATGAAAAAACGTGAGGAAAAAAACGACGAGCCGAATCGGGGTTAAAAAAAAACGTAATAATAATAAAAATTGACAGAATCGTTTTTTTGTTCGAATAAGGATTGTTCGAATTGAAAAATCGATAGGAATTTTTGGATTTGGGAAATTGGAAAAGAAGGGGTTACGGAAGGATTTTAAAGAATAACAATAATAAATAAGAGTGGTGGATGAATGGATCGTGTCCGTTTGGTGATTCTCTAGACCGGTGGTAATGCCCAGAGGGTCGCGGTTTTGTCCGCCGACGTGCTGAGGAACGAAAATTCCGTTGGATGCCAGCGACCGGATATCACCTTGTCCTGATGCTGGGCGACGACAACGCTCGGCAACGGCATCGTCAGGTCTCCTGAAAACGCGCGATTGTTCGTTCAGAATATTTATTATTAATCGTCGATAAACAGTAATAATCAGTAATAACAATAACAATATTGTTGTTACTGTTTATCATTGATTTACTTTTTTATTATTTCTGTTCAATATTTTTCGTTTGCTTTTATTTTTTTTTCGGAAGAAATGTTTGTCGCGTTAAAAGCCAAACGAAAATTTAAAATATTGATAATACTGAATTTTCGGTAAGTCTCTAGAAATAACAGACTTTTCGAGAATCACGTTTCCGTTGGGTTTTTAAAAATAAATAAAATAAGAAGAAATTAACAAAATAGTAATAAATGAAAATATAATAAATTAATAAATTAATCAAATATAATAAAAATTAATTAAATTAGTTTTAAAAAAATTAATTTAAAATATCGATTTTCCTAATTGAAAAGTTAATGAAAAAATTACCTTTCTAAATAGCTTTTAAAAATCAATAAAATATATATAATTAAACAAAAATGTCGAATCAATAAAGATACGATAAATAAATAAATAAATCTCTTTTCTTAAATGAAAAGGTAATTGAAAAATAGCCTTTTCAATTAAGTTTTAATAATAAATAAAATACATGTAAATAAACCAAAAATTATAATAAATAAAAAACAGTAAACAAATAAATAAATATTAAAAAAAACATCGATAAAATGAATAAAAATTTAAATAAATTAAAAAATCTCATTTCCTATTTGAAAAAGTAATTGAATAAAATAACCTTTACAATTAGCTTTCAAAAATAAATAAAATGAAATGGAAAATAAATAAATACAAATTAATTGAAATAAATTAAAAATCTAATTTCCTAATTTAAAAGGCAATTGAATAAAATCACTTTTACAATTATCTTTAAAAAATAAATAAAATTAAATGAAAAATAAATGAATACGTTTAATAAAAATTAAATTCAAAGTAAATAAATACAAATTAAAATAAGGAAAAAATCATTTTTTTGAATATTGACGAAAAATCGATATTTTGGTTTAATTAGTCGTCACTCACGTTGCAAATCCGTGAGAACGAGCTTGTTGTCGTAGCCCCCAGTGAGTAAATAATAAGCCGATGGTGAGAATCGTATGCTTCTTATATCAGCGGCATGAGGCTTGAAGCACTGAACCGTTCGTCCGCCCCTAATGTCGAAAAGTACGCAACTGCTGTCCTCGTGACCGGAAACCAAAAGTCTACCGGAAGGATCGACGCAGAGCGCCGCTACCGGGCTCCCAACCTGCAACGGTATAAGATTCTACTCAGACCGATAGTGTCCACGTCCCCTAGGTGACCTCAAACCTCGACGAACGTCCGGCGAAATTTCGATCCCTCGTAAATAAATAACGAAACGATGCGTCACTCGTGTTTGCCCGTGCGTCGTTCAACGCACGCGTAAGATGAGTGTTTTTGTGTGTGTGTGTGTGTGTGTGTTTTTTTTTTAATGATTACCTTGGGAGCAATGATGGTGCGTGTGGAGAGTAATAAAGAATAAATAAATGCACTAACAAATGGCGGGATCGAAAATTCGCACGGACGTGAAACGCAAAATGATAGTTAAAAGGAAACGAAAAAATACTACGAAAAAGATGAACGACGGCGGGAAGGGGAGAGGGGGGGGGGGATGTTATGAAATTTTTTTATCATATATTCTGTACGATTCGCTAAACTAAAGTTATTTAAATATTTTGATTTTTATAGAAAATCTAGAATTATAAGAAATATGTATTTATATTAAAAAAAGATCGACGTAACCTCAAAAATCAGCTAAAGTGTAAAACCTGCGTTAAAGTCGCAAGGAAGATTGAAATAACCTCAAAAAAAATATTGAAATCGGTATTTTCACCGATATTTGAGTTTACAACAAAAAAAAAATCGAGTATCAGACCCGGAAAATTCACAAAGGCAGATACTGGTGCATTTCGTTTTTCGAAAAAGTATAGAGTCCTCGAAAAATCACGTTTGAAAATATTTCGTTTAAAATTTTTCGGTCCCGCGTAGCACGTGGTCTTCGACGCGTCCTTAATTGGATTTTGATGGATGTTGTTGGATTTTGATTTATGTTATTGAATTTTGAAGGACGTTGTTGGATTTTGGTAGATGTTGTTGGATTTTGACGGATATTGTTGGATTTTGACGGATGTTGTTGGATTTTGGTGGATATTGTTGGATTTTGATGGATATTGTTGGATTTTGATGGATTTTGAATTATGTTGTTGGATTTTGATGGATGTCGTTGGATTTTTATCGATGTTGATAGATTTTGACCGACGTTTTTCGAATATTGATGGATGTTGTTGGATTTTGATGGATGTCGTTGTTGGATTTAGATGGATGTTGTTGGATTTTGATCGATTTTGTTGGATTTGGATGGATGTTGTTGGATTTTGCTCGATGTTGTTGGATTTTTATCGATGTTGATGGATTTTGACCGACGTTTTTCGAATATTGATGGATGTTGTTGGATTTTGACGGATGTTTCCGGATTTTGATGGATGTTGTTGGATTTTAATAGATGTTGTTGGATTTTGATAGATGCCGTTGAATTGTGACGGATGTTGTTGGATTTAGATGGATGTCGTTGGATTTAGATCAATTTTGATGGATTTTGATGGATGTTATTGGATTTTGACGGATATTGTTGGATTTTGTTGGATGTTGTTGGATTTTGACGGATGTTTTCGGATTTTGATGGATGTTGTTGGACATTGATGGATATTGTTGGATTTTGACGGATGTCGTTGGATTTTGATAGATGTCGTTGGATTATGACGGATGTTGTTGGATTTTGATGGATATCGGAAAAAAGAGATGCGAGAGATGGATTTCAAGGACGGGAGAACATTCGTACTAACCCTGCTGCCCGGAACGGTGGCTGGTGTCACCATATTTACACATCCCCGCGTTCTCAAGTCCCAAAATCGGACAGTTTTATCGTGGGAGCCGCTGACGAACATGGCGCCTCCCCAATTGTAAAGAGTCAGCACGTGACCGCTATGACCGCTGAGGGCTTGAAAGGGCGTTCCGGTTGCGCAATCGGTAACGTAAATCTTGCAATCGCCGGCGCCACCGCTGATAAGCAAGCTGGATTTGTTGGAGGTGTCTTCGAGGAAGCAAAGGTCACGAACGGTGCCGTCGTGCATCGTCAATTCGACTTCTTGGCCTGCGTTTCAATTACGTAAATTCTCAATAAATTGGCAAACCCAAACAAACCCAAGCAAGACAAAAACATGGACAAAAGTTGAAGAATGGTTGGTGGTACCCTCGAGATTCGAAGTGTCAGCGTTGAAACGCATCAGCTTGACCGTTTTGTCGTTACTTCCGGTTGCCATCAACTGACCATCCGGCGTCCACGCCAAACAGTATATCGAACCCTTGTGGTGTTTCGTTCTCTTGAAGAGAACGGTCGGCTGGTACGTCTGGTGGTCTTCCCTGCGCATACCCAATGTTACCATTGTGTCAATTGATTGGTTGAACCTACTGTGGAAACTCCGAAAAAATGAATTCTGACGGAGCCAATTTTGGAGGAGCCTGGGAGGCCAGCCAATTTTTTGGGACCAGCCAATTTTGGGAAGGCTTCAAGGACTTGGCTGGAAACGCGGGGCTCAAGTTTTGCATCGTTAAAACACCATGCAACATTTTTTTTGCATAACTTTTCAACATTTTTCATAATCATCATAATTTTTCATAATTTTTCATAATTTTTCATAACCTTCACAATTTACCATAAATTTTCGTAATTTATGAAAATAACTCGTAAATTTAAGCTGCTAATTGCTAAACAGAAATGCCAAAAAATTCGTAGATTTTTCATGGCTTGCTGAAAAAAGATTTTCAAAAAAACATAAATCACTTTCGTAGCGTGTCAAAAAAAGGTACAAGTGTGTTTTGTGTTTAAAAAAACCCTTACGAAAGAAGTGTTTTTTTTTAAATAAAAAAGAACTTTTTTATAGAATTTTTTAAATGGAGATTAAAAATAAAAAAATTAAAATTGAAAATTAAAAGATGTTGCTTTTTTTAAGTCAATGGAATCAACGAGCATTTTCTGAGTAGAAAAATAACAAATATTTTCAAATTTCGCTTACGCATATTTTTGATGAACTTCGATGTATTTTTTTTTTTTTTTTGAATTTTCATAATTATATAATGATTTAGGGACAGATCGAAAGACTAGTATCCGCACACGTTTAAAACGGATGTAAATACTTTCTCGCGCCTTTAAATCTTCATTTTTCGTGTTTTGTTGTTCTCTTTCCTCGGGAAGGAGGGCACTATGCAGAATTTAATTAAAGTCTATTTTCTCACAGGCATCTTCCCAGCATCGCGCTTTATCGCCTCGACGAGGTGGACCCGAGAGAGAAAGAGAGAGAGAGAGAGAGTGATTTCTCTTTCACGTTCCACCCCGACGACGACGACAACGAAGCCAACTATTCGACTGTGAACCTTTTTTTATTTACTCGACGAAATGTCACGGCGTATTTCGTCTTTCGCCTCGTTCTATTTTTTCCTCTTTCGCGCAGGAGGTATTTCGCCCTCATTTTCTTTTCTTTTCCACTGTAACGCCGACGTTTTTTTTTTTTTATTTGGAAAATAATAATAATTAAAAAAGAAAGATTTAAAAAATAGAAATTAACTCTCCTGCGATCTTTTTAATTAATTATTTAAACAGCACGTTAGAATAAATAAATGCAGATTATTTAGTAGTTTAAAAAATGATTGTTCAATTTTTATTATTTATTTTTATTATTAATTATTATTAATATTATTGATTATTAATTTTTTTATTATTTAAAATTATAAATTGATATTTACATTTTGTAATAATTTATTATAAATTATCATTCAAATTATGGTTCAATAGTAATACGTTATTATTTGATTAATTTATTATTATTAATTATTTTTCTTTATTTAATTGACTTACTTTTTAGAAAATTGAATTATTAAAAAATTTATCTTTTTTTTCTATTATGAATTAATTGGATTCACATATATAAAAATTTTAAACAAGAAAAAATGGTGAGAACGACGAATTCCGAAATTTTGTATTTTCGAAGATTAATCGACTCGGCTAACTTAATCGTTGAGATGAAAATTTCATTTCGAAAAAAATGGGGAAAGAATTATCATAATTTAAACGACGAATTTCTCGCGTCGATAAAAAAAAAAGTGCTCAAGTGTGAAAAATGCAAAAAACAAAATTACTCAATAAATTTTCAAGTCGAAAACTGAAATTTGACTTTCGATTTTTTTTTTTTTTTTTTTTTTGGTGGACTTATCGACAATCGATTAATTTCAACGAAGAAATACCAATTTCTCTTCCACGCATCGATTATCGTCGTCACTATTTTTTTTTTTTTTTCTCGATTCTCGATTTCATTTCCGACGAAAACGAACGCGACTGTAACGAAAATAAGAAGCCGAAAAAAAAAACCGCAAGCGTCAAAGATTCATGGGAAACTTTCTAATTGGCTCGATCCGATGAGCTGTCACTCGATACGTCGAGAATCGGATCGGATTTCACGATTTTTGCAATTTCCTCGTAAATTCATCCAGAGAAGGATTTCTCGATTTTTGCACTTTCCTCGTAAATTCATCAAGAGAAGAATGAAAAATTGAATTAAAAAAAAAATAAACAATAATTTATTTGCCGTTAATCGAAGCGTGAAAAAAATGATAAATTGTGGAAAAATTGTTTCGCTTTTCGTCGCAATTGTATTTTCCGCTCCAATTGTCATGGAGGTTCGTGCAGTTGGTCAACAATGACTCAATCCAATCCCGGAAATTTTTATTTCGTTAATAAAAAATAAAAATAAAAATACAAAATTTTTTAAAATAAAAAATAAAATAAAAATAGACAGTAAAAAAATATAAAAAACAAAAAAATAAAAATAGAAAATAATACAAAATAGAAAAAAATAAAAAATAGAAAAATAAAAAAAAAATAAAAAATAAAAATCGCTAAATCTTCGTTCGATGTACAAAAAGAGTTATGTTCTAAGATCTCACCGGACATCGTGGAGCTTCGGGTAGGAGCATATTCGAAGAGTCTTCGAGTTCGAGCCGACAGCGTACAGTTTCCCATGGGGATGAAACTCGGCGCAGCGAACGGCCTGGACATCCTCGAGGGCTGTAACGGGAACGAATCTCGGCCTACCACCGTTGCTGCTTCCGTTGCTCGTCTCGAGTTCCGGTCGAGGCTCGGGCTGCAATCGTGACAAAAAAAAAAAAAAAACAACAAGAAATCATACAAATTAAATCCAAATATACTTTTTATCGATGTCCACAAAAAAATTTATCAATAATAACAATAGTTAAACGAAATTAAATAATTTCGTAAAACTAAACAAGATACACTGTAGATAAATAAATAAATAAAAAATATATGGAGAATATAATGAAATTTCATCGAACCAGTAATTCAATTTTAACAAAAATTCAAAGATAATAAAAACTGCCGATACAATAATAATAATTATTATTATTATACCAATAACAAAATCAGTAAATTAATAATAATAATTATTATTATGATTCATAATTTCCTAAATATTTTTTAAGACGATAGTAATCATAATAATCATAATGGATATTATAATCGTAATTTTAAAAAATAAATAAAATTATATTAGTTGACATTATTATTGTTAAACAACAATGAAATCTTTCAATAACGCTACAAGATAATTAATGATCAATTTAAGAATAATAATTATTTTTATCGATGTTTGGGAAGTTTCAATTATTTGTCTCTTTTTTATACAATTACACAACGATTTTCGCATTTATTATTATTATTAGCGTTTTAACAAGCCAATTATTTTTCCCCAATTATTGGCTTTATTATATTTAAATTATGCGCCGAACCGACGAATTACCAACGCGCATTCTTTACGGTTACGCGGTCGAGACTGCAGACGATGAGAGGGGGGAGGGGGGAGGTGTATCGCAATAAAAGGAAACGAGTGGCGTTAAAGAGCATCGGCCATAACTTTATGGGTAGCTCGAACGTTTGTTAAGGGGTTTGCGTGACGCTCGCCATAATTGATTCAACGCACTTCTTCTTTTCTTTTCTTCTTCTTTTTTTTTTTTTTTGCAAATTTTTTTCTTCCGTTTTTCTTACGTATACGGTGAACTCGCGCGCGTTATCGGAAGTTGGAATTTGCCAATTTACGGGATATACGATGGTTGGTTTGATTTACGGTAGTCACGAAAATGTTTTTGCGCGTTTTTTTTTTTTTTTTTAAGATTCATGACTATATTTGTATTTTTCTCATTTAGCGAGAATGAAAAAGAATTTATTTCGTTTACTTTTGGATAAACGTATCCATTAATGAAATTCGAAATTCATCGTTCGAGCGATTTTTCATTTCTATTTGCCTTCAGCTGCAAAAGAAAATGTAATAGAAATTCCAATTCGCCAATTAGCCAATCGCTTTCGCATTTATTTATCGATGCGCCGATCTGTGTGTTTCTCGTCGATAATTCCTCGTCGTTTATTGTAAACCGGAAATCCTTTTTCCCTAGTGTGATCATCGATGGGTATCATCGGTGAACTCAATTAAAAAAAAAAAAACAAAAAAAAAAATGTGAATATAAAACATTCGGTTATCGAGTAATAAATATAAATATGAAAACCTGTAGGAAATTCGATAAACGAGGGACGAATAAATCAAAATCAAAGAATTGAAATTACGTTGAAGAAAATTCTTTGGGTCTCGTCAATCAAAGAAGGAATATTTGTCGAGTGAACAAACACGATGCAAATTTAATATGGAAATATACAAATTAACGTATATTTAAATATATTGATAAACATATATATTGAATAAATAATTATTCCGAAATATATATATAATTATTTATTTTTGATATTCTTTATTTATTCTATATTATTAATAAATATATATATATATACATATACAGATGTACATAATTTACATATTTTTATGTATGTATTTATTTATCAAAATGAATAAATAAATACCTAAATATTAAAATTATGAAATACATCTTTTAGTATTTTTTAAATTCATAAATTAAATGAAGTATAAACAATTATAAATACTCATTAAATAACTGAACATTTATAAAACGTTGTATTCAACGTTGTATTAAAAATTATTGTATAAATAAACAATTGAGACCGAAAAACTTGACAAAAATAAAAAAAAAAATTTATTGTACAGAGATAAATAAAAGCTCTGGGCAAAGGTCGAATAGCCAACGACTGTGGAAATTCTTGAGACCATTGGCCTCCTCCATGGTCCATGCTCGCTGCTCTTTGCATTTATGCCCCATTCGGAAATGCACTTGTTAACGGTAAATCACCGTTGCGTGTTGGAGTTCGACGATACACGAAAAAATAAAAATAAAATAAAAACACCGAGGGATTAAAATGAAGGAAGAATCAAATAAACGGATTGAATGAAGAACGAAAAAAAAGGGAAAACAGATAAGAGAGGAAAGCTCGTTTCTCTTTCGAGCGATCCCCCTTAATAATTGTTTCGCACATTGTACGCGTCACGCGGAGTGCAAACAATTTTTTTTTTTTTTTTATGATATTCGTGATCAGAGTAACGACGAATTAAAAATTGTAAATCGAGCTTCAAAATTATCATACCGATTATTTAGGGCCAGAGATTTGAATGAAATTGAAAAATACATTTTTCATCAGTTAACATATTTTTTGTACAATTATATATATGGATATATATATATATAATTATATAGAAAAATACGTATTCGAATAAAGCAAAAGAGAAAATAGATTTATGGAGAAATAACTCGAAATTTTTTATATACATGTCCAATTATTTATTCGGGAACATCCAAATTGAATTCAGAAACGTTCAGAAATAATTGATTTGTTCCCAGAATTCTAAAAAAAAAATGTATTAATTTCCAGCCTTTCAGAAAATAATGTTTTAATTTTCACATTTCCAAATAACAATATAGTTATTTCCAGATTTACAAAAAAAATGCAGTAATTTACAAACTTCAAAAAAATTAATTAATTAATTTCCAGAATTAAAAAAAAATATATTAATTTCCACAGTTCCAAAAAAACAATGTAGCAATTTCCAAACTTCGAAAAAATGATGTATTAATTTCCAGACTTTCAAAACAAAAATGTATTTCTTTCCAGACTTTAAAAAAAAATGTATTAAATTCCAAACTTCCAAAAAATAACGTATTAATTACCAGGATTCCAACTAACAATCTATTAATTTCCAAACTTCCAAAAAAAAAAAAACGTATTAATTACCAGGATTCCAAATAACAATCTATTAATTTCCAAACTTCTAAAAAAAAAAACAATCTAATCATTTCCAGACTTCCAAAAAATAATCCATTAATTACCAGACCTCCGAAAAATATTTTTCAAATTTCCAGACGACCGAAAAAAATTTTATTTTCAATTCCATAAATATCTAAATTGACCAACTCGCATTGGGTGGAAGTGGAGGTGTCAAATGACGAAAAAAAAAAAAAAACTGACAATTTCGATTCTTCCACGTTACGAGAAGAGTGCAACAATTCCGTAGTTTCTAACGCATCGAAGATTTTCTGGCACGCGATGAGGAGGCGCGCTCGAAGAGATATATATATATTTTTTTCGTTTCTTTTATCGCGTCCTTTTTCTATTCTTGCCTCGTACGTGTGACAAGAGGATCGAGAACAAGTGAAAAAAAAAAGAAAAAAAAAAGAAAAGAAGAAGAGAAGAGAAAAAAGGAAAGGCAAGGTAGGAAAGACAAAGCGTCCTGTTATCGGTGGGGCATCGTCAACGCTGACTCGACGTTTACGCGATCCTACCACTTGCGCGTTACACTTCGTTCTCTCTTATTTTCGTTCGTGCATCCGTCGTTTTCTGTACACGTCATTTACGTCATGGAACAACAACGTGTTAAACAAACGGCACAATCATCCACGGTTAAGAAAGCCCGTCCGATGGACACCTGTGCTTCGACCCACTTACTTTTCAAGAAAATAATGCATGTGAGAAAAATTTATGGGTCAACGTTGAACGCCTCTGAGTGTCTGACAACCGTCATTGGTATTGAACTTCGATGTTTTTAAACGATTCGCGAATCTTTATATATATATATATATCGAATTATTTATTTTATATATATTTCAAAAATATATAATAAATAAATAATACATTATGATAAAAATAAATATAATAAATAAAAAATGTAAAAAAAAGTAATTTATAAGTATATATATATATATATATATATATATATATATGTAGATCGGAATATTGATTTATTTAATATATATGTTTATCAATATATTTAAATATACGTTAATTTGTATATTTCCATATTAAATTTGCATCGTGTTTGTCCACTCGACAAATATTCCTTCTTTGATTGACGAGACCCAAAGAATTTTCTTCAACGTCATTTAAATTCTTTGATTTTGATTTATTCGTCCCTCGTTTATCGAATTTCCTATAATGGATTTGTAAAAACCCATGATAAATATTCTCTAACTGTACGATAGCGAGCATGAAATCCCACCTGACCCACACCCGCTCGACAGTGATTTTCGAGCCTATATAATTTAATCCACACAGCGATCCGTCTGTCTCGCGATGCGTGGATCCAAGTAGGCTAAACAGTACCCAGCAATTGCAAAATCGCGAAACTATCCTGAGTGCAGGAAGTTGTCTCTGAAATTAGCAATCAGTCGGATCGTTATTGCGAATTACTCGTTGCGCTCGTATTCGTCTTGCGAGGGATGGGCGGTTCGACGATTCGATTGAATCATCAAAGAAAAAAAAAAATAAAGGAAAAAAAACAAAACAAAGACAAAAAAAAAAAGAAACGTATTGACCAACGTTGATAATCGATTAGTACAACGGTGAGGAAAAACGGAAATCGTTCGTTGCAAAATTACGAATCGCTAGTTTCCTCGATTCGGCAATTATTGCGAAATTTTCGAAAAACGATGAATCGAGGTTATATTTTGTTTGGGTCGTTCGTTGAAAAATTACGAATCGCTAGTTTCGTCGATTCGGCAATTATTGCGAAATTTTCGAAAAACGCAAAATTGAGGTTATGTTTTGTAATTATGCAGAAGTAGGGCTCCGACTCAATTTTGGCGGGATATTTTTATTTTTGTAAAAAATTACTTTGATTATTGACCAATAGTGATATTTAGGCCGAGGGAGACTAACATTTTGAATTATTAAACCCAAACAAACCCAAACAAATCATAACAACCTTAATTATTTTCATAAGTTTTTAGGTTGGTTGGGTTTGGTTAGATTTGTTGGTTTGGGTCTGTTTGTTTGGGTTTGTTTGTTTGGGTCTGTTTATTTGGGTTTCTTTATTTGGGTCTGTTTGTTTGGGTTTGCTTATTTGGGCCTGTCTGTTTAGGTTTGTTCGTTTGTTTGGGTCTATTTGGGTTTGTTTGGGTTTGGTTTACTACATTCTGGAAGGCTGATTTCATAAATCCCCCCACTCTTCAGCTTCAGTTTAGGCATCGAAGTATACGAAAATGCTCTATTTTAAATATGTAAACATCTAAAATAAATATCTAGGTTAAATATAATAATAAATGAATATAATAAAAATATGTAAACATCTAAAATAAACAGCTAGGCTAAATATAACAATAAAGTGGTGGCTAATTAAAATAATTTATGGCAAAAAAAATCTCCCGCTAAAATTGAGTTGAAGCTCCACTACTGCATATTTACCTTACGTTCGTTTAAAAATTGATTTTTCGCGCATGCGCACTATTGTCATGAATCATTCAATGAAATTATGCACGAAGAGATAAAAATCGATTTTTTTCGATCGAAAATGAAGACAAGGGAGCGTAAAACCAACACCCTCCTTCGTCTCGGCCGGTTGGCGCGCTACTGACTGTGCACGCGCTTAGCGCGAGGTTGACGGCGCGCTCATGCGCGGACCGCCGCAGGCGCCCCGAGAGCCGTACAAACGCGAATGCGCGAACCGCTGCGCGCCAGACGGGCGTGGACCTTACGCTCGTGCGGTCCGCAACCACGCTCTTCTTTCAAGCAGTCGACGGGGGATCGATCGGTGGACGCGCGAAATTCAACACCCGGTCTTTGAAAAATCGTTAAAAATCGCCTTTTTAACGTAGAATCGTGATTCAAACGGCGTTTTGAAGCTTGAATGATAACGAACAAAAAAAACCTGGTTTGGAATCCCTACGGCATTGAGGGTCGTAAAAAAATCGAAGCAAATGAAAAAATTGTGGAATTTCGGAAGTCGGACTTTCGAAAATTGTCAAAAATTGTGCAATCGACATAGAGTCGTGATCTAAACAGCATTTTGAAGCTTGAACGATTCGAAACGAATTTAGCACAAGCAACGAAGTCAGATGTGCATAGAAGGACAGTTCTTAAGAATTATGAATAGTCGTGCCCTGCTTCCTCTTATAGGTATTGTAATGTACAGGGTGTCCCACGACGGAATATCATCCATGAATGGGGGTTTGGGGGTGAAATTCTGAGTCGATTGATGCAAGCGTGTATAGTTCCCCGATCAACCCCTGAATTATTATTGATATTTCAACAAATCCACCATTTGGTTCGCCTTGAACACTCCATTTCTAAGGAAAAATGTCAAAAAAAATATTGTAGAAACGTTTTTTCCATTTTTCCAGTCCAATTTTGTACTTTCGGCAAAAACTCGGGCATATTCGTAATCAGCAGAAAATTTCTGATTAAATAGACCCTTTAAAGAGGTAAAAATCGGAAAAAAAAAATTTCGACTTCCCCCGGCCACTTTTCTGAAATCGTGAAAATCACGAAATTTCAAAAGGTCGTAGAGTGGACCTCTCGTATGCTATGCAAATTCAATGGGGGAGTTTGGAAAAGGTTTTTGCCTGACTTAAATAATGGCGTTGGATTCATATCGATATCTCTTATAGTTTTTCCGGAAATTCCACTTGAAAAATCGCAAAAAAAGAGGCAAAGGGGTATGTATGGAAAAATTTGCAAAAATCGATGGTCCAACTTTGAAATTCTGCCAAAAATCGAAAA
>JAPYZI010003486.1:0-21816 GCA_030523105.1 Ophioninae sp. A BG-2022a | reverse complement strand
AGAAAATCATAACGAAAAGATTGAGCGCAAAGTGGAGTACCGAATCCCAAAGGGAAAAAAGTTATCGATAATTTAGTGAAAAAACGTATTTTGCCCAAAAATCGAAAATTTTTTTGGATTTTTAATATTGTTTTAAATGGTCCATTACGATGTAATTTGACCCCCAGAGTACGAATCTGCCATTAATTTCCCTCAAAACCCAAAATTTCCATGAAAAAATCGTAAAAAACTACTAAAAACACGATTTTTTGCTGTGTGCGGTGCTTTCGACGAAATTTCGATTATACTCGTCGAATGTGCAATCGAAAATGTTCAGCTGACTACAAATATGCCCGAGTTTTTGTCGAAAGTACAAAATTAGACTGGGAAAATGCAAAAAACCGTTCTAGAATATTTTTTGACAAGCCGATTAATAAAAGTGGCGGGGATGCTAACTTTTCGGCGGTCGTACATAACAGCTGGACGCTCGAGACTCCGCCAGGCGGCAGTTTCGGTCGCAAAATAATTGTTTCCAAGCCGCTCATAAGAACTGTCCTTCTACGTACGTCTGACTTCGTTGCCAATACGTACACATCGATACAAAAATAATTGATCGAGGGTGTCTATTTTGTCGCAGTGATTTTTTGATAAAAACAAATATTGGAGAAAAATCCTTAATAAACAATCTTTTGATTTTGTTTTTTTTTTTCGTTTGAAAATGGAATATATAATTTGATAAATGTAATTGAACGGTGTCCAGTGCAGTAGGAAGAGGACTGATAGACGATTCAAGTATGGCGTGCGAGGAAAGGGGCGGAAAGGGGCGGTTGTATGAAGTTTAAGTGTGCACATCCGGAGAACCGCTTTGTGGGAGGTTGAACTCTCTCTCTCTCTCTCTCTTTCTCTCTCATCTCCTTCGCTCTCTGACTTTTTCCTCCTCTCTTTCCCCCTCTCTTTCCCTCTCCCTCTCTCGGTGGCCAATTACCCTAATTAATGTGGGCCCGTAATTGTCGTCTCTCGTTGGCCCCAGAATCAACGGTACTTTGTCAAAAAAAAAAAAAAAAAAAAAAAAAAAAAAAAAAAAAAAAAAAAAAAAAAAGAGAAACCACTTTTTCGTCGGCGCATCTCCCCTCGCGGTCTTTAAACTCCACTACGCTTTATTAAATCGTGCACTTTAACATTTCCGCCAATTTCAAAGTGCTTTTCACCCTCCACCGTTCTTTTTTTTGTAATTTAATTTCAAAAAAGGAAAAAATTCACTAGCTGCCACATTGAAGTTTTTTAATTCTCGTATTACCTTGAAAAATTATGATTTTTTGATTCGGCGAAAAAGAAAAAAAAAACATTGAAAAACCGCGAGTTATCTTGAATTAAAAAAATTGTTTTTTGACAACACTTTTTTTAATTGGAAAATATATATATATTTTTTTTGAACTAACGTCGTCACGTCTCAGAGTTGCTATTAAATAAATTAACATAAAATGAATAAATAAATCTTATTATAATAAATTTAAATTAAATAACAAATAAATTCAAATAAAATAACAAATTAATTTAAATAAAATAACAAGGAAATTTACATAAAATAAAAAATTAATTTTAATTCTAGAAATTTAATACGATGAACTCGTTTTAATAAAAGCACGTTAAAAGCGTTCGAATGATTATCGTCGTTGGTGTCGACTCGATATATTTTCAGGGATTTCGAAAAGCATTGTTTTTCCGTTGGATTTCAACAACGGAAAGTTGAACGCCGCGCAGCGAGCGTTGCAATTATCGCGCGCGTTCCTCGAAGCAGCCGTCTCGAAAAGCACGTGATTGAATTTGTTCCATGAGTCACTCACCGGTTTGGCGTAATTCACTCCCTCTCTACTCCCCTTGATTCTTGCATTCTTATCTGGCACGATACGTCTACTCCTATTTCGCGTCATCTGTATACGGGCACTTTTGTGTGTATTGCGATATCCCGTATCTCCTCTTTCAGTCTGGCGAATTCTAGAACTACATTTATTTCAACGAGACTCTCGACCTCGTGTGTCTTTTCTCCCGCGTTGTTTCAGACCCTACATTTCGCCCACATTCGTCCGAAACCTCGTAGCGAACCAAGCCACTTAGCTTTTTGTATTTGGAAGCTGGAACGTCTGTTCCATTCCATTTATTGATATATATATCAAAAACTCGATCTATTCTCGATCGATGTTCCTTAACGTTTCCACCATTCTTCATTTCTTTCTATTTTTTATTTTGATCATTTTTCGTCATCGATTTGGACTGCGAAAATCAATCATTTTTCGGAAATTCATTTTTCTTCAATTTCGCCATTTTTTGTCACCAATTTCGACCGTGTAAATCACGCAAAGAAAAGTCCTTTTTTTTTTGCATTTTACAATCTCTTTTTTTTTTGACGAATTGGACCACGAAAATTACTTTTGTTTATTACGTCATTTTTTCTCGTCGTTGGTTTGGCCTAAGAAAGTGATTCTATTTGCATTGTACAATTTTTTCTTTTCGCCGAATTGCAATACGAAAAATACTTTTTTTTTTATTTCGCCATTTTTATTTTGTCGTTGGTTCGGCCTCAAAAAATAATGCAAACGAAGACGTATATTGTTTTTTCACTTTTACACATATATATATGTCTTCATTTGAATTACAAAAATACATTTTTTATATTAAATTACAATTTAAAAAAAAAAAACCTTTTTTTCTTCAAACGGAGGATTTGTCACGAGAAATTTTCAGAACGAAACATCAACCTGACGGACAGTCCTCATTTATTCGCGAAACATCGATCGATGAGGAATTAATTAACGTTACGGAGATTCTTATATTTACATTTTTAAATGACGGGACATTTATTTTCTTCGTGGATGCGGATAATTCCAAGTGATTAATTAAATTGCCCGCAATTTTCTTGCTGTTTTTCCTTCCCCCCCCCCCCCCCCCCCCCCCCCCCCCCCCTCCGCCATCGCCTACTCTTTCAAGCTGCCTGTCGCTCTCGAGCCATTATCGGATAATTATATATACACGTATTCAAATAACAGGATGGATGCGCGAGCCGGTGGTATTCCTGTATCCTTCCAAATTCGAATAATTCATTATTAACGTATGTCTTAATTATTCAAATGGCTCGTGGTGTCTTTCCGCGCGTGCGCTATTCTTCCCTCCATCTTAATCTTTCGATAGATTCGCGTGTGTGCCGTGCTTCCTTCCATGCTTCAATATACTCCGAGAATAACCGCCAATCCATGATGGAACACCTCCATCGGCCCAACCTCTCTCTCGCTCTTTCTCTATTTCTCTCTTTCTGTCTCTGAATTATTGAATTTGCGGGAACGAATCGCGCGACAAGTTTCGCTGTCGCGAATCCTCCCTATATACGTTTTAGTACCTTTGTATAAAAATATACAGTTCGCGTGTGTGTTCGTCGCGTGCTTATGGATCGAACATTTTCTACGGGCTGATCCAAGAGTCGTTGGATAATTGCTGGGATCGACGTTAAAAAGTCGACGACCATGTTGAAATTTTGGGGGATTTGGGGAATTTATGAAATTCTTGAAAATTTGGGGATTTCAGTTTGGGGAACTTGGGGAATCGCCGAAATTCTTGAAAATTTGGGGTATTTGGGGAATTTGAGGAATTCCCGAAATTATTGACAAATTGGGGAATTCGGGGAATCGCCGAAGGTTTGGAAAATTCGGGTTTTGTGCTTAAGGAATTTGGGGAATTACCGAAATTCTGGAAAATTTGGGGATTTCTCTTTGGGGAATTTGGGAAATCGTCCGAATTCTTGAAAATTTGAGTTGTATCTTTGGGAATTTGGGCAATCACCGAAATTCTTGAAAGTTTGGGGATTTCTCTTTGGGGAATTTGGGTAATCGTCCGAATTCTTGAAAATTATGGTTTTCTCTTTGGGGAATTTGGGGAATCGCCGAAATTCTTGAAAATTTGAGTTTTCTCTTTGAGGAATTTTGGCAATCACCGAAATTCTTGAAAACTCAGGTTTTGTCTTTGGAAAATTTGGGGAATCGCCGAAATTCAGAAAGTCAGTTGAATTTGAAGAATCGCTAAAATTTTCAACGATTTACGAAAAAAAAAAAAAAACTACGCAACAAATGATTTTGAATAACTATATAAAAAACTGCACTGGCAATCAAAAAATTGTGTACCAAAGATGCAAATTTCAAGTGCATTTTTTTTCGAAAATACATCTTTTTGCGTACAGTTCCTTCTCTATCAGAATTGTATCGAATTATTTCCCACAATTCGTGATAAACCCCCCCCCCCCCCCCCCCCCCCCCACCACCGCCACCACTGCCAACAGTTCGATTCCATCAATCGTACTTTGGCCCAGCTCGATAATTCGGTATACCATTCACTGGGACGCAGCGCGATCGGATGTATACACGGAATTCCTCGACGCTTCCAAATTGAACGAATAAACTTGTCCCCTGAGTGGATTTTCAGTCATTTATTATTGAGAATCGCGCTGTCTCTGTTTTCTGTATAGGTTTGGCTGTACGTTTGCATATATGTATGCAATGGCATTCGACGGCATATCCGGTTGCCGCATACGGTATAACGGCGCAATCGCTGTACTTATAGTCACGTATATACCGCCTGGAGTCTTTTACCGTGCGTATTATAAGAGCCCGCGGTCGATGCCGATACACGTACAGGGTTATTCAAAATTACTCGACTGATATTTGTATCCTTGACGACATTTTTTAACGCTCTATTATTTTACATCGATAATGTTGGCTTTCAATTAAAAAAAAAAAATTTTCTTTAAACATTTCGGTCGTCGAAAACTTTGCGAAATAAGTCCGCCATGTTTTCTGTTGAAAAATCTCTTTTTCTTGTCATAAAAGATCGATTTATTGTCAAAATTTTGGTGATTGATTGATTATTTTTAAAAAAATTTGTTTTTGGTTATTAAATTAAGTTTTTTAACTGTAAAATTGAGTTTTCTGTCAAATCTAGTTTCATAGTTTTTTAACCCAAACAAATTTTACCTTTTGGTTGTAAAATTGCGATTTTTAGTCGCAAATGTTTGTTTTTTTTGAATGTCTACTTTCCTAATTGCAAAATTAAGTTTTCTGGTTGCGAAATCTAGTTTTTGGATTACAGAGTCTAGTTTTCTGGTTGCAGAATTTTTTATACCGCTACGTCTAGTTTTATGGTTGCCGAGTCTAAGTTTCCTGGTTACAAGATTAAGTTATCTAGTTAGAGGATTTAGTTTCTCAGTTACGAAATCTAGTTTACTAGTTAACAAATTTAGGCGTTTGTTTGCCAAGCGTAGCTTTATAATTACAAATTTTAATTCTCTAGTTGCAAAAACTAAATTTCTGGTAACAAGGTCCAGTTTTCTGGTAAAGAAATAAATTTTCCGATTTTCAAAATGTGAAATATGCGATTCCAGCTAAAATATAGCCAAAATGCTCATCAGCTATACAATTAAAAAAAAAATATATATATATTTCGTCGTATCGCAACGTTGAACACTCCAAACCCAAACCCAAACACTCGAAACTCAAACACTCCAAAACCCGTGAGGAACTTCCATAATTTTTGCAATAATGGATTCTGATAAGAGAGGAGATAGTAAAATTGCGAATAATTTGTGTTTTTTTCAATAGGAAGTATACAGCCTAAGTATAGTTAGTCCAAACTAAGTGTAAACAGCCGAAGCCACTTTGGCTCTTATAATAAAAAAGAGCTTCGAAATAATTGTTAACTATTAGAACTATCGAGACTCGACCATATATATATCTCGTTCATTCAGTGCTATTATAAAATTGGTGTACATACGTTAATTATGGTAAGTTTTGTTACGATCAAAATTCTACTATTTTATTTAAAATTATAAACTTCATATGGGCAACGATAGTGTTTTTTTTAAATTTCCGATAAATGTATTTTTTTATTTCTGAAAGATGTATTTTTTTATTTCTGAAAAATGTATTTTTTTATTTCTGAAAAATGTTTTTTTTAATTTCCGAAAAATGTATTTTTTTATTTCTGAAAGATGTATTTTTTTTATTTCTGAAAGATGTATTTTTTTATTTCTGAAAAATGTTTTTTTTATTTTCCGAAAAATGTATTTTTTTATTTCTGAAAAATGTTTTTTTTAATTTCCGAAAAATGTATTTTTTTATTTCTCAAAAATGTTTTTTTTTAATTTCCGAGAAAATTCCAAAATTTTTTTTCGGTTAATAAGCCTACAATAATTTATGCAATTATTGGAATTTCGAGACGAGCAGGCTGGAGAGTGTGAACCCCCCTACAGGAAGATATAAAGTGTTTGCAAGAAGAGAAGAAAGTACGAGGCGACAAAAACACATGGCAATGCAGTTTGCCTCGTGGGAGGGCAACGACGTTGTTTTTTTTTCCTTTTTTGCTAATTATTCATCTTTTCAATTTTAAAACTGTCTAAAGTTTTTTTATTTGCAAATCGCGGTCGTAGAAAATAATAAAAAGAAATAAAAAATATGCGAAAACGTTCGAGTGATTTTCTGACCTTAAAACAACGAAATAAATAAAAGCAAACTAAAAAATTAAAAGCTTTTTAGGTTTAGTTAAATATGTGTCATTGAGGCCAAACTGATTTTCTAAATCATTCATTTTATTCATGTGTTAAATGATCCGATATATCCCTGTAAATACCTATAAATCCCTATACATCCCTATAAATTCTATATCCCTATAAATCCCATCGTAATTCCCACATTTATATTATCAAAAAAAAAAAATTTTTAAAAAATCGTTTATTCGGCAACAGTACGTAGAATATCCAAAAGTAATTTTGTAAACGTTTCGAAAAAAAATGAAAAAAAGAATTGTTTTCTAAATAAAAGAAAAGGAAAAACGTTTTTAAAAATAAAAGAAAACAAAGAACGTTTCTAAAAAAAAAAAAGTAAAGAAAAATGGTGTAAAAAAATAAAAGAAAACAAAAAATGTTTCGCAAAAATAAAAAAAGAAAGAAAAATTGTTTTGAAACAAAAAATAAATTTTGAAAACGCTGATTTGCGTAACGTAAAGTATTGGGACACCTGGCTATTATGGGGACTCGGGTTTGCTCGTAAGTCGCGTTTTCCCACACGTGCGAGCACATATTTCCATTCCAGTCTTTCTTACCAGTCCTTCGCTTACAAAATCTCTCGGCCCGCGTGAGCCTCTGTAGTCGCCGCTCTATTGTTATTCGTCGTTATCTGCCGTTGAAGAAATTTGCGTAGAGACCTCCAGCGAATACCAGGAAGAGAGAGAGAGGGAGAGGGAGGAAGAAAGAGAGAGGATAGATCCGTATAGAGAGACGTGCAAATTATGCCTTCGAATTGCAGACCATCCGGGACGAGGAGAAGGAGGGAGAGGAATAATGATAATGATGATGATAGAATTTATTATTGCCTAGTACAACCTTTACAGCAAAACGTAAGTTTAGAGAAAAATAGCTAAGTAAATAAATTATATCAAACAAAGGGAAAATATTTGAGTGAGAAATACCAAAATAATAACAATATGGATAAACCATACAAACCAAGAAATTAAAAAAATAAGAGTAAAACAATACTAAAACAATTGTAAAATAAACTATACAAATAAAAAAAAAATAAAAAAAATAGTAAAAAATACTGGAATAATTACAAAATACATAAAGTATGCAAATAAAAAAAATTAAAAAATAAGAGTAAAAAAATGTCAAAACAATTACAAAACTATGGAAATCAGGAAAGAAAAAAATAAAGGTAAAAAATACGAAAACAATTATAAACTATACGAACAAAAAAAAAACAAATTGTAACGTTAAAAAAACCAACTATAACGTTAACGTTAATAAACAAATTATACCGTGCGATAGAATAATTATAAAAAAAATCATAAAACGAGTAGCATCAATCTTCCAAAAAAAATCAAACGAAAAACTCAAAATTCTATAACTACTCAGTCCCACCAACATTTTTTTTTTTTTCAATTTTAATAAAAATCGCGAGCGAAAAAAATTCTCGACAAGAAAAAGAAAGAAAGAGAGCTCTTCCACGTGCACAAACGTTTGCAGACTTCCAGACAAGCAAAAAAAAAAAAAATGAAAATCCGTCATATTTATTGCGATCCTTACGATTCAACAGACAAATCGATGCGAATTATAATCTTTTGTTCGATATAGCGATTTTGCCGGATGAATGCCTGCATGTACAACGATGTAGCCCAAGGTCTTTTGAAGACAGTGCCGTCATTAAAATAACTCGTCTTCCTTCCCACCTGCTCAGAGAGAGATAGAAAGACTGAGGGAGACGGGGAGGGGGGAGAAGTATCTATCAAACGGGAATTCATCCTCCCGATGATTTTCGCTATCGTGATCCGGCTCGATTGGCACTTCGGCGTTATTACCCCGGCATCTATTAGGTGACGTTCAGTGATTCGGGCCTCTGTGTACCGCGCTACGTTTGTCCACATCGAGTATATCTGCCTGGACGTTTAACACGTGTGGACATGTACATATCTGTATACAGGGTGTCCCCTAATTAAATCTCTGAAATAAAGGGGGGAGGGGGGAGTTGAAATTCTGATACGATTGATATAAACAATCTCTGAATTATTATCAATTTTCAAAGACGTCACATTTTTAAAAAATAACAATTCGTATTTATAATAATAATTATATTAAAATAATTATTACACTTACATGAAAATGAAAAATTAATCTTTCTTATTGAAAATAAAATTCGTATTAATTATTATTATTAGATAAAAATAATGATTTCATTTACATAAAAATTACAAATTAATCTTTCATATTTAAATAATAATTTGAATATGAAAGATTAATTTGTAATTTTTATGTAAGTGAACTCGATATTTTTATATAATTATAGTTGAAATTGTAATTAATTTAGTTAAAAGTAAAATTACGATTAATAAACGATTTAGTACTGATCGGTTCAATATGATTGATTAATTTATAATTTATAGTTTTAATTCTTTTCTATGAAATTGAAATAATTATTTTTTTATGATTTTGTAAGTGTATTGAAAATTAATAAACTATTAGTTATCGATTATTTCAACGAGAATTGTTTGGGTTTTTTTGGGTTCGGGTGGGTCGACTGATTTAACATTAGTTGCAAAAATCCTACTGTTTTGGTGTAGGAATTTACGTAAGTGATGGTAAAAATGTAATGTTAATTAGATAAATTGAATTAAATTTAATATTAATTAACATAATGGAAAAATAATGGTAAAAAAAAGTTTCTGGTTTTTTAGCATTAATTATTTTTCTATTATGTTAAATTACCATTAATTATGTAACCCAAACAAACCCAAACAATATTTTTGTTTATTAATTTCTAATAAATAATTCAAATGAAAATGAGCAAATGATCAATTATTAATAATATTTAAAAACGGGTTTTCTTTGAAATTCAACAATAATTCAGGGGTTGATCCGAGCGCTGTACACCTTTATATGAATCGACTCAGAATTTCACCCCCGATTGACCGATTCAAGTACTAATATCAGTTACCGGACACCCTGTATGCGTTGCGAGACTTCACGCTCAAACATCTCATTAATTCAACGATACGGCAAAACTACCTTCGTGGCCTTCGATCCAATCGTATGTTTGTCGGCACGCGCGTCTGTATCGGTGAATGAAAATTTAACTTTCAGAACGTTCTCGCACAATCACGAGGGTCCTCGTCGGATCGTTTTCACCTATTTTTTTATAACTAAACTTTGCTTCGATGAAAAGCCATATATTTTTTGCAGTGCTCATAAATCATTTTTTATCAATTTTGCATTTCATATAAATTGATTTTTTTATCAATTTTAATTGTAAAAATGCTTTTGTTTTTACGAATTATTATTATTATTATTATTATTATTATTATTTTAATCATTATAGGGAATTTTATTATAAAAATATTATTATTATTTCAACCTTCAACGCGTGAAGGTCGATCGTTTTTGCTTACCAAAAAAATTCATTCTGAATATTTTCAAACCTCTAATTATTTAATTACAATTAAATGATTATGAATTTTGAATGATTAATTAAATATCTATTTCTCATGAGTCAATTATAATTGAATAATTATAAAGTTTACACGATAATATGCAATTATATTACAATTCCCGAAATGATAATTAAAAAAAATGAAAAATAATTTTTTAATTTTTTTCGTGCTTCAAATTTTGAAAATGGAATTTTGGAAAAATGACGAAAAATCATTTTCCGTTGTTTGCTTCATGTGAGAATTGATCGGGGAGCTATGGATGATAGACTGAGGACCGTCTTTGAAATCTAATGGCTTCGATATAACGTTTTCGCATTAATGCAGAAATATGGAAGGTGGAGAGGTACACAGGGCTCGGCGCACGGTCATGAGCGGAATGCCGTAATATCAATCATCGGGACGTGTGTGGGCCATCTCACGCGCCGAGTTCCAGGAAAACCCGTTGCCCTACGTGGCAATTTTGTTCCCCCCCCCCCCCCCCCCTCCTTTCCCTGCTTCGCTCATTTCGTTCGCTTTCATACGTGTGTATATATATATATATATATATATATACGTTTTAAACCCCATCGTGGATACTTTGATTCTCGAGATTTTTTAATGCCTTTTTTCCCCCTCCACTTTCCAACCTCACCCTCTAAATTATTCGATTTTCCTCTTTTCGTTTGTAAACTTGGCTTTTACGATTTGAAGCAATATTGTTTTGGACTGAGTTCGTGAAATTACAGGTTTCGGTCGAGTGCAGAAATAATGAGGGATTCGAAGACAAGGAGTGATAAAAGAGGGATAAGGGAGAAATTCCGTTATCATTTTTCCAAATATCGTTTTAATTTTTCAAATATCCATTTGGAATTCGTAATCGATAGACGACCAGCCAAAGCTCAATTTTAAATTTCTCAGGCTCGTGTTTTTGAAAAAGAATAGAAAAATTAAAAAAAAATATTAAAACAAGTAACCACCTAATTACGGAATCAGCGAAAAAAGAAATATTGTTCGAAGAGTCATAAACAATGATGATTTTTGAGATAATTAGTTTTTGATTTTATAAATAAATATTCATTTATTTAATCGTAAGGAAGTTTACTCAATTATTGTCAATTCGAGTGTAAAATAAATGTATTATTTATTTTAGTATAATATAAATATTTAATTAAGTTGATAAACAAAGGATTTTTAATGTTAATACTCAGTAAAGATTTTGATGATTAATAATAATTTTTTTATTTCGTCTATTCGGACTCCACTGATCGCTCAATCCTTTCATCAGCGTTTTCGTTGAACATCTAAAAACACTGAAATCTGCGAAAAAAAATATTTTCGATGACACTTAAAGTTAAAGAATGAAAAATATATATATTTTTAATTCATTTTTGGATTTGAATGAGAAAACGTGCATTGGGAGCAACAAAATAAATATTTATGATTTTGAGAGCCGTGTGAACGATCTTTGAAGGCCCATCGCGTTCGAAATTTCGGTCCAGAGTTTTCGATTCGCGTGCCGAAAAAAATCGAGCGTGGTTCTGCACGCAGGTGTATTACGTGAGGAAATAACGCAACGGAACTCCCAGACCGCTTCGAGATAAATTATGGAGGAATGTACGCCGCGAATTGATCTTCAGATTTTGGCCAGAAAAAAAAAACAAAACATTTTTCTGGAGCCAATTGGGTGGTAAAGAACGAACGAAAAGGGCAATTCGTGATATCGTCGTGACCTAGACTACAAACACGTACTTCGATCATTTTCAAAAACAGTCTTTCACAATTCGATCTCTGGTCGCCATCTTAGAAAAGTGACGTATCGACAGCTGGCGCTTTCCCTCAATATTTCCCATAAAACCAAGATGGCGTTATTAGTTTCAATTAAATCCTGCTATCCCAAATTACCATCAATATTCCAAATATCCTTTCATTCCCTTCCACTTCTAATATCGAAAATCATAAAAAAAGTTCCAACGAGTTTCATACTGCAGATTTGCAGAAGGAAATTTGAAAATCGAGAAATTTGAAAATTGAAAAATTGAAAAAATGAGGAATTGAAAAATTGAAAAATTGGAAAATTGAAAAATTGAAAAATTGAGAAATTGAAAAAATGAGAAATAGAAAAAATGAGGAATTAAAAAAATGAGGAATTAAAAAATTAAGAAATTGAAAAAATGAGGAATTAAAAAATTGAGAACTTGAAAAATTGGATAATTGAAAAATTGAGAAATTGCAAAAATAAGGAATTTAAAAATTGAGAAACGGAAAAATTGGAAGATCGAGAAATTGATGAATTGAAAAATTGAGAAATTGATAAATTGAAGAATTGAAAAAAAAACATTATTTTCGTTGGAATCGAAGGATGCAAACACCATAGTAATTTCGTGTTGCACAGCGGTGTATAGCTGCGCAGAGTGCGATGCCCCAGGTGTTACCATGACGAGGTAAACCGCTCTGGAGCACGCACGGGCCTTAATACCGGGCAGTACAAAGTTAGAGACCTGCAAACGTGTTTGGTATGTATGAAGTGGTTCGGCCGCCATGTGAAATGTCACGGAATACGTAATTTCTGACCGAACGATTTGCACTTCAAGATCCATTTTTCGACGCCATTTTCTTTTTATTTCCATTCAAATCCGTTTATCCAAACAAACCCAAACAAGCTCAAACAAATTCCGTCCGTCTGGAAAATCCAAAAAAACGTCAGAATTATTTTCTGGTCACCACCTGCGTCACTGGTCACCCAAGTATTGTCCAGAACCTTAATTACGAAAGTTAATTCTGAAAATTTTGAAATTTCTAGGACGAAATTTGGATAAACGAAATTAAAAAAAAAACAAAAGGTATTTTTTACTTTACTGCGCGCATTTCTGTTTACTTTGTTGAATAACTTTTGACTAATTGTAGGTATCTCATTCATTCTCCCATATTCTTATTCTGGACATTCTGAAGATTCAATTTCACCAATTATCCTAGCTACTAGATCATACCGGATTAATAATTTTACCAGTCAAAATATAAACCAAAACAAACCCAAACAAATATTGCCAAGCAGTTCTAAAAAAAAATAGAACTTTTCGAACTGCTGGTGATCCAGGATGTGTAACATCATGACGTCAGAATGTGGTTTAAACCAGAGAATTAATAAAAGACAAGAAAAAAAAATTAACCAGTTCGATTTCGAATCCGGATACGCGTACGAAAATTCCTGATCGTCGTTGAGACCTCGCGTGTATTTGCGTCATCAGGCACGTAACGAACGAATCACGCGTGTTCCGCAACGTGGAATCCGAGCGCGATGCTGCAAGCGGAATGCGCCTGAACGCGAAGGAAAATAACGAACAAAATCGCCCTCGGGAACGTCGCCGAGACCGAGCCAGGGAGCAGGAAGATTAAGGTGGAAGGACCAACGGACTTCTATTCTTCTCCATCTTCTCTTTCCTCTCCACGATCTCCCATGGGCACTCTTTTTCTCTTTCCGTTCCTTTGTCTCCCTTGAAAGAGAGAGATAGATAGATCGATGAATAAATGGATAATATCATTATACCTTCTATAAACATACCATTAAGCAATTTCAATACAATATTACTGGTATTAAAAAACAAAGAAAAATACTTTTATATATAAGACGTAAGCTTGAAATTTTTATCGTTGAAACACAACAAATTTTTTTGTTCGATATAATTTTCGATACATTCATTATAACTGAAATTTTATACTAAAACAAGAATGAAAAATTAAAAAAAAATTACAAATAAATCAAAATGAAAAATGCAGAGAACGAGAGAAAAAGGGGGAGCAAATGAATAAATTGAACTTTATTGGTTCTCTCAACAACGTTTATAGATTATTTTAACATGATTCTTTACATACCCTTTAATTACATACATTTTTATTTCTAATGAATTAAACTAATTTAATATTCACTAATTACCCAATTCAATATTTATTAAATAAATATTTTACTATTCATTAATTTAACAAATGTATTATTTATGCCATCGTCATTATTTTATAACTGCTAGTCGAGGACTCTTTAGAAGTAAAATACTGATATTCCGCAGTATGGAATATTGTCATACGTATTTAATAATTACCAATAATAATCACTCACATTAATGTGATTTTTGCGCTATTTGAGTATCATTTACTACCAAAATGTAGGCTCAGAGCTTCACTCGAAACAGGTCCCATATGAGACGAAAAGAGGGAGAGGGAAGGGAAGAAGAGAGGAAGAGGAGAGAGAGAAGGGGAAGGAGGGTCTTCGAAGGAGAAGCCGAAGAGGAAGATGAAGAGGAGGAAGCAGAAGATTCTCTCTTTCTCTCTCTCTCTCTCTCCAAAGTGAAAGAGCGAGAGAGTCCGTCGTAGCCTTGGACTTGACTCAAAGGAATGTAGCGTGCACTGACCTCCACGCTCTACTCACTCACCTACTTGGTTTACCACACTCGTTCTCCACCTCCCCCCTCCTATTTCTCCAATACCCCTCCCTTTCTTTCTTTCTTTCTTTCTCTTTCTTTCTCTCGACTGTGGATCAAGTCCTTCTCCCTCGATTTAACCCTCCCCCTCCCCTTCTCATAAGCCCTCAGTCGAATTTTGTTAAACCATGTGGGCGCCCACCATAGCTCTGGACTTTCCACTGCCGGTTAGTTCGATCCTCCTCCTTCGATCCTGATAATTTTTTTCGGCCCTCCGAAGAGCATCCTCGCGGAGTCTTTATGTACTCTTCTCCGAGCTCCCTCGCTCGCGATACATCGAACCTTCATTTTCTATCAGACCCTCCCCGTTCCCTGAATTATTCACCTTCAACATCGAGAATTCGAAAATGCTGATGCTTGGCGATTAGACCCTTTATGTTTGAAAAGTTCATTTCAACAACAGGAATTTTGGAATTTATGACGAAACGCGGAAAATTATATTCATTGTATCGGGAAAATGAAATCGAGTCCATAATCAGTTTGCAGGGTTTCCTAATGTGGAATCTGTATTGATTGAAAAAGAAGTTGAAAAAGAAGGAAAATAATTTTTTTTTAATACACTGCATATGTATGTTTTTCGTATTTAAACATTTATTTATTTAGTTATTTTGTAAATATTTAATTTTCTAAGCTTTAAATTTTGTTTAAATATTTTTGAAAATTCTTGTTATCGATTGGTAATATAGAGATGGAAATGTATTGTTTAGAGATCATGAGAAAATTGGAGCAACGAAAACAGTAAAGCGTTTTCGATGCATACTCCAATCCAATAACGTTGAAAATAAATAATCGTTTGCATTTTTATATTATTTACACAGTTTATTTATATTTATCGTTAATATAAAAATTTGTTAATTTCATTATATATTAATATTTAATATACAAAATTAATATCTAAAATTCAAAAAAAATTGTAAGATTTGTATTTAATCAGAAAAATGATTAATACAAAAAAAATATTACTTTTTTAAATACAAATTAATATATATACATATTTCAAATTTTACTGAAATATTATTGAAAATTCATATCGTGGGTTGATCAGGTAGAGTTGCAAAATAATATTCAAGAGATCGTGATAGAATTGAAGTTGTGAAAAAATAAACGAATAAATAAAATATTTAAAAAATACCTTCGTTTTCCATAACGTGGAAAATGAATAATGGTCAGAAAACGGACAGGTTGGTGATCGACGCGAGCCCGATAATACTGACATTTGTACGGTTGGTCTTCTTCCTTTTTAAAATTATATTTTACATATATTTTTTTTTCATTATCGCGGTTTTAAAAGGCCAGGCATTGGAGGGTGGTATTGCGGAGCGCATTAAATTATATGGGCGTCCGTTGTCTCGCTGAAACAAAAGACGGTGAGAATGCGAGGTAGAAAACAAAAAAAAGAAAATGGCGCTGTTGCAAAGGTCATCGGAGGTTCGTCTCGGTTTCTACATTATTCCAGATGCGCGTATTGAAAAATCAACGTTTGTAGTCGGCTCGAGACAAAAAAAAAAAAAAACAAACTCGGCGTGCTCGTTTCCAGTATTTATTATCAATTATTTCGCAAAGCCGAGGCGAACTGACGAGCTTTAGGTGGATGACAGGAAGGAAACACCAGCCGGCACGTTTTCACTTCTTTTTTTTTTTTAATTCTCATTTCGATAAATATTCCGAATCGAGGGAAAAAAAAAACACAAATGGAAACCCAAACAAGTTCTCCGTTTCTACTTTTTTCACGTTTTTCTAATTTTTATTTCTTGCGAATGAAAAAAGACAAAAAATCTTCACCGATGCCTGGTTTCTTTGAGAACCAGGAAAAAATATTGGTAGTTAACATGTTTTCCTTGTAGAAATTCAAGGTTTGCCAAGTCGGGATTAATGTTTTGATATTGGATATTAAATGTAATTAATGGGTATAAAATTTTAAATATTGTATATTAAATATTAAATCTTATGTTTTATTATTATATTATTATTGAAAGTTTACATAGAAAAAATACGAAGGCCTACTTTAATTAATAAAAACTCACTTGTATAACTTTACTTAGGTTCAATAAAAAATTTTTTATTCAACATTCAAAAAGAAACCTTAAATTTGTTTCGAATTCATGTTTTTTTCTTTCAAATCATCGATTTAATATTTTTGAAAATTAATTCTTAGAATAATCTTGATTAAATTATATCTAAATAAAATGATTGATTTATTTAAGAAGTTATTAATTCAATTAATTTCTTTATTGCATTGATTCGCTGTAATGATTTATTAATTAAACGCCTTAATTGAATGAATAACTTTGTAAATAAATCAATGATTTAATATTATTAATATTTTATCTATTGATAAAGTATTAATTCAATTCAGGGATTTAATTAATGAATTATTCATACAATAAAGAAGTTTAGGCAGAAAAATATTAATTATGTTAAGGGGTAAATTAATTTGAAGTTTATACAAGGGTGTATATGATTGCAAAGTGCATTAAAAAATACAATTATAATATTACTTCTCGTAGTAGCTAAAAATCCAGAATTTCAAAGGTTTTTCAATCCACCTTGATCTCGCTTCCCCGTTTGACGAGTTTTTTGTTCGATATACGCTTTGTTGTCGCCAACGATTACTATTTTTAGAGCTCTGACTCTATCAAGGAATAAAGTGTCTTGCTGATTCTGGCTGTTTTGTCAGTATCCCTACCTGGCCTCCGTCCACAATCTGCTTCCTCTCATCGTTCTCCTGTCGAACGTACAGCTCTCACGAAACTCTCATGCTGAAGTGGCGTGATGATCCACTGGACAAACTGGTCGAGACCGCAATACATAGACTTTTGCAATGTGTGTCTTCGTTCGCCATTCTCTTACGATCAAAAATAAACTCGAAGTTGTCACTCCGATATCACAATATCGCGATCATAATAAGAAAAATGCAAATTTTTTTAAAATTATTCCATTTCAGAAATCCAAATTTCAAGACAAAAATGAAAAAAATACATTTCGTTTCAGTTATACAAATTTCAACGGAAAAATAAATATTAATTTTTTTTAATCACTTAAATATGAAGCACGATTAAAAAACCTTCACCGTTAAATTGCGAAATTCCAAATTAATTTTTTATACATTTTTTTATTTTAAAAATATTTGAAATAGAAAATTTATTTAAAAGTATAAAAAATGAAAATAGTATTAAAAATTGGATATTTTTAATATTATTTCGCATCTCCCATAAATGCAGTGACATTTGCAAAATTATTTCTATTTGTATGGAGTGATAATCAGCTCGTCTCGATTAAAGACCGAGATCGTTGAAAAAATAATAAAAAAGAGAACCGGAAATTTACAGAGCGTCGATCGGGGCTTAAAAAAAAAGAAAATTGTGCGTACACACGGAGTCGCCCACATTAATATAAATATATAAATATACGGGTGTACTTGTGGCCAGATATAGAGACACGTGTAGACACATAGCTCTCACGAAGGTTGTCACCACGATGAATGTACCGATACGTCTTTTTTAACTACGTTGGCCTTCATCCTAAAATAGAGCCCGGATGACTTTGCCCGGGAGAAAAAGTGAATGAGAGGGGCGAGGGGGAGGGAGATTGAGAGGACGACGAGGGGGGGACTAAGAAACTTCGGTAATGGAAGGCTCGTACACACCGAGGCGCAAAGTTCAACCTTTTATTCGTTTCGTCTCACCTTCGCCAGGAAAAACAACCCTTTGTTTTACATTTTATTTTTATTCCGGAAATTTACGAAAAATTTTCATATTTTTTGAACATTTGAATTCTAATTTCAAATTTTTGAAAAATTTGAATTAGATTTTCAAATCTGAAAAATTTGCATTAAATTTTCAAATCTTTGGAAAATTTCAATTAGATTTTCAAACTTTTGAAAAACTTGAATTTAAATTTCAAAATTGTTGAAAAATGTAAATACAAATATTAATTTTTCAAAAGTTTGAAATTAAATTTGAAATTTTTTATAAATTAGAATGCAATTTGAAATTTTTGATAAATTTGAATTCAAACTTCATTTTTCAAAAATTTGAATTCAAACTTCATTTTTCAAAAATTTGAATTCAAATTTTAAATTTTTGATAAATTAGAATTCAATTTTAAATTTTTGATTAACTTGAATTCGAATTTCATTTTTCAAAAATTTGAAAATTGAATTCAGACTTTCAAAAAATGAAATTTGTCGGTTTCGATACCGAATTGTTATGAAATTAAGAATTCTATTTCAATAAATTCCATCAAATTTCCGCTGCCTCTTGAGCATCAAAATTCTTACGACGTCATCGACATCGTCGATCACGTCGATTCTTATCGATCGGCCGATATAGATTTTCGAGCTCCCAACCGATTTACTTTGTAACGAGTGTCTTGTCAACTTCATCTCGTGATAAATAAAATACGCGTATATAAATATATGGTAGACTCATCACGAATACCTCGCTTATAAACGCGAGGTCGTTTCAAAAGAATAAAATTACTACCTTATCTGTTATCACTGACGGGCAAAAAAATGTTGTCGATTCAGCACCACGCGTATTTTTCAAAATTGTTTTGCGGCTGGAATCTGCGCGGCGGTTCGCGCGACGGAAACGATGCGATAGCGCGATAATTATAACTGTAATCATTGCACATTATACATGTGCAATGATTAAAGGCTCGCGATGATACGATTTTGCTATAATTAACAAATTTACAATTGTGCGTTGGATAATTATTATCAAATTGTCATCGTGTTAATTATCATAATTATCGAAGTGTAATCATGGCAATTATAATATTTATCAAATTTTATTAATGTTCATTGCAATGATTATTGTATTGGAATGATTTCCCAATTATAATGATGTCAATTATAATTATGATAAAAATGTAGTCATATAAATTGTAATAATTATTAAACAATAAATACGTAAATAATAATAATAATCAAATTGCAATCGTGTAAATTATAACAATTATAAAAATATAATCATATCAATTGTAATGATAAACAAATTTCAATGATGCTAATAATGATCGTCGAAAAAACGGATTTGTTGGTGATTTTTGAAAAAAAAAAAAAAAAAACATAGATGTTTATTGTGATCTGATTTTATCGATCGAAGTATAATAATCATGAAAATCGTTGATTTGTTCCAGAAGACGTGGGCTATAGGAACGTCGAAATCACGTCTGCGTTTACCCACCTCCCTCAAAAGGGTGAGCCACAATACTGATGATACAAATTTCGTAATCGTAATTTCCTTGTCCTGTGAGAATTGAGATAAGAAAAAAAAGGAGCATTATTTGTTATGGACGATAATAGGCAATCTTATCGTTTTCTTTTTCGATTTCAAATCAGATCCAATTGAGTCGATTGAGATACTCGTTATCTGTGAAGGATTTTTATTCACGTGTCATGAAAAGCGATATTTTTATTTGAAGAAAACAACATTCTCGAGACGAGTGCCATGCCCTCGGAACGTTTTATCAGATTATTTACAGAACGTGCGAAAATCGGTATATCCGAGGCGTTCGAGTTTGCTTCATTCGAATACAACGAAAACAATTTGGTTTTCCACTTTTCAAATTTTCGTTGGCTAATTCGAGCTGTCAAAATGACGCAATCATTTTTCGAAATTTTCTCTTTTTTATGGAAATGCTTTTTTTTAAATTCATTTTTTCTTCAATAAACGGGATGAAATAAAATAAAATAATAAATAAAACAATACATTGAATTAAGGTGAATAAACTGAATAAAATTTAATAAAAGTGAATAAAAAATTATTTCTTTCGTTCAATTTTCTTGAATAAATTGAATGGATTTGAATAAAATAATAATTAAAATAATCAATTAAAGATTACTGAATAAAATTGAATAAACGTGAATAGAAAAATTATATTTTTAAATTCAATTTTTCTTAAATAAAGTGAATAAAATTCAATAAAAAATCATTTTTTATTCAATTTTTATTAAATTAACAAAAAAAACGTGGCAACAATTCGGATTCGTATCACCGATAAAATCCGGAGATTTAAAGGGAACGAAGGAGCGATTGGACCATTCACGCGTCATACACGTCCCTCGCCGCGAAACGAAACTGAAAAAAACGACGACCTATTATGAACGTCGTTCCAGCTTTGAACGTTTTTTTTTTCTCGGCTCTTTTTCTTGGTCTCCTCGATGTGTAACTTGCGCGGATTTGGGTCATTTTTTGTCGATCGACTTTCCGTCTGCCCGACGCGGAGACGAAAATATCGAAAAGACGAAATTGATATCAGACATTTTGATAAAATACTTATTTTTTACAATGCAATGATAATAATAGCAACAGCAATAACCATATGTAGATGTTTTTATTAATTTTAAAATATTTATATATATAAATGATAAAATAATAATAATAATAATAATAGCATATTATTATTATTATTATTATTATATTATTATTATACTATTATAAAGAAACAACAATAACAATAATAATATATTAATAATAAATTATTAAAATTAATTGTTTAAAAATATAAATGTATGTCAATGTTAATAATTATAATATAATATAATAATTATTATTACGTTATTATTGTTATTAATATTATTAAATAAACGGGAGAAAAAGACGATAGCGGAAGATTGGATACCGTTCACGTGAGCGATGTGTGATCGGGAATTAGCATCACTCACACGTGCTTTTATCGTAGAGTTTGCGCAAAAAAAAGAAAAAAAAAAATAATCCTCCGAAACGTGCAAATTTGTGGAAGCCGATAAGTGGAGGATGCGGACGGGAAAGAGTCATTCCGCCTGTCATTTTTTACTCGGCAAATGTTTATTCGCTCTGAGTGTAATTCGAGGAGAAGCGGAATCTCAGAACACGGGCAATTTTTACGGAAGTTCAATTCGTTGGAATGCAAGAAAAATGATTTCTTTACTTTTTTGCTTTTGACATTTCGTTCGGCTAATTTGAAAATCGGGAATCTTGGAAATTACGGAATGCATCCTTCCGAAGTATCAATATATTTTTTGACTTGTCACTTGTTTAGCTGCAGCAGGGAAAAATGTCAACAAAATATTCTAGTTACGTTTTTTGCATTTTCCAAGTCTAATTTTGTACTTTCGGCAAAAAATCGGGCATTTTTGTAATCAGCAGAAAATTTCCGATAAAATAGACCCTTTTAAGCGTTTAAAACGGAAAAAAAAATTTTTGGACTTCCCCCGGCCACTTTTCCGAAATCTCAAAAATCACGATATTTCAAAAGGTTGTAGGGTGGGCATTTTATATGCTATAGAGATTCATTTGGGGGGTTTGGAAAAGGTTTTTGCCTAACTTAAATAATGGCGTTGGATTCGTATCGATATCTCTAATAGTTTTCCCGGAAAGTTCACTTG
>JAPYZI010003485.1:0-20586 GCA_030523105.1 Ophioninae sp. A BG-2022a | reverse complement strand
CCAACTTTGAAATTCTGCCAAAAATCGAAAAATCATCGGATTTTAATGATTAAAAAAGCAATTTGAAGAGAAAATCATAACGAAGAGATTGAGCACAAAATGGAGACCCAAATCCCAAAGGAAAAAAAGTTATCGCTGATTGAGTGAACAAACTGATTTTGCCCAAAAATCGAAAAAAATTTTGGATTTTTAATATTTTTTTTATCGGTGCATTTCGATGTAATTTTGTCCCCTGAACACGAATATACCATTCATTTCCCCCAAAACTAAAAATTTCCCTAAAAAAATCGTAAAAAACGTCTAAAAACACGATTTTTTTGGCTATGCGCAGTACTTTCGACGAAATTTCGGTGATATTTGTAATCAGCAGAAAATTTTCGATTGGATAGGCCGTCAAAACTATTTCAGAATCGAAAAAAAAAAAAAAACAAAAAGTTCGATCCTCTTAACTAGGCGTATCGGAGCGTTCTTTCCCCTATATAGAAAGTCACTCATGTTTTCAGTTGTAATATACATAATTTATATATTGTGTAATGAATATTGTGTAAATTTGTAAGAGTTGCAAGAAACGCGAGCGAAGTACTCCAAAACATTCAAAATAACGAGTTCAAATAAAACGGAATAATAATACGTTGTCAACTCTCACTGTAAAATTCGTTCTCGTTGTTCTTGAGTGCTGGCGAACAGTCTCGAAGACTTCTGGATTGTCATCGAAAGCTAATTGCAGTGGTAGCGGCTTATAAAGAAATGTGTCGAGGCGTTAACACGCGGCTTTTCACATTTAAGGAATAGTGAAAGGTGCACCAGGTGACGTACGATTGCATCGGGCTTATTTAATTGTACAAGTAATATTTGCGAGCGTTATGCACTTGAGATTGAATTTATTCTTTCTCTCACTCGTAGGTACGGCCGCAAACTTTCCACATACACATTTTTTTTGCAGCATCACAGTCGATATTATCTCAATTAACTCGGTCGGTAACGATCTTCATCGACTCGGTCGGTAACGATCTTCATCGACTCGGTCGGTAAAACGATTTTCATCGACTCGGTCGGTAACGATCTTCATCGACTCGGTCGGTAAAACGATTTTCATCGACTCGGTCGGTAACGATCTTCATCGACTCGGTCGGTAACGATCTTCATCGACTCGGTCGGTAACGATCTTCATGGACTCGGTCGGTAAAACGATTTTCATCGACTCGGTCGGCAACGATCTTCATCGACTCGGTCGGTAAAACGATTTCGATCGACTCGGTCGGTAAAACGATTACCATCGACTCGGTCGGTACATCGATCTCGATGAGCTCGGTCGATACAACGATCCCAATCGACTCGGTCGGTACGTCTAATATTTCTCACAAGTCTCCTTTTAAAAACCCGAACGTATAATCTCAACGATGACAAGAAAAAGCCCAGTCAGTATTCCCGAGCGCGATAAGGTTGTATTTTTGGAACGGTCGGAGCGCGGTGCGGCCCGAGTCGACTCGCGCAGAGTTCGTACTATTTATAATCGCTCGTTCTCTCTCGATCGGCGCAAGTGCGAGAGCGAGGAAGATCTATACAGTGGCACCAGGCGTGCGCGTTACGTTTTTCGTTTGTATAGCTATCGGCTGTTGGTACGCGAGACGATACGCAGCCGCCCCTCGCGACACCGCGATTTGTCCAGTGAGCCGAGGAATGGCGACCGTTCTCGCGCAACTTTCCCGGCGTTTCGGGCCTCGTTCTTTTATCAATTATAATTTACGTTGTACGAACACGCGCGCTCAATCATTCTCGAGTGCCTTCCGGAGGAGTCCGTTACGGAATTTGGTTACCGGTGCCGGCCTCGCTATCGCCGGATCCTTTGTTTTTCTTCTGGGTCAGAGATACGCACGTAACAATGTCGTTCACGCAGCCAAGATTCGCAAAGTGAGTAACAGTGTCCTCCCCAACCCAAACAAACCCAAACAAACCCAAACACACAAATTTCTTATTTCGTCCCTCGTGAAATAAAATAACAAAAATAATAATAATACAAATTATTCTTCTTTATATAAAAAAAAAAATCATAATTTTAACCCAAACAAACCCAAACACACAAATTTTTTTGTTTCGTCCCTCGTAAATTAAAACAACAAAAATAATAATAATAAATATTGTACACCTTTATCTCAAAAATAATAATAATTTCAACCCAAACAAACCCAAACACACAAATTTCTTATTTCTCCCCTCGTAAATTAAAACAACAAAAATAATAAGAATAAATATTGTTCACCCTTATCTAAAAAATAATAATAATTTCAACCCAAACAAACCCAAACACACAAATTTTTTTGTTTCGTCCCTCGTAAATTAAAACAACAAAAATAATAATAATAAATATTGTTCACCCTTATCTAAAAAATAATAATAATTTTAACCCAAACAAACCCAAACACACAAATTTCTTATTTCGTCCCTCGTAAATTAAAACAACAAAAATAATAATAATAAAAAATATTCACCTTCTTTATCTTAAAAAGAATAATAATAATATCAATAACAATTTGAATAACCAATATTATTATTATTATTATTATTGTTTATTTTTTTTAATTAATATTTACGAATATATATTATTCATTTATTTATTTATTTATCATTATTTGGATTAATAATGATGGAATTTGTTTATTTAAAAAATCGAATCGTCACGACTGACGTACGAGGAGATAAATATATTGATCAGCCGGTGCGAAATGACAGATCGATTAAAATCGTCCTTGAGGAGTAACGGGAAGCGCGAAACGATAGGGAAATGGATGAAAGACGACACACACGGATTGGCGCCCGAGGAGGCGAGAACAGGCTCGGGTTCCCATTATCGAGCGTATCTCTCGTCTGCGGTGTACTCGACCGATGTTTTTCGACGGGAGTTTACAACGATCGGCGCGGTTGACATTGCGCGCTGTCAGTTTGTTTTTCCACTCGAGAAAAAAAAAAAAAAAAAAAAAAAAAAAAAAAAAAAAAAAAAAAAAAAAAAAAAAAAAAAAAAAGAACGCAAAACGAAAGCCGGCACTCGAGTTTTGACGATCCTCGTGTTATCCCCGTAACTCGATACCGGATCGAGTGTCCATTTGTCAAATATCTCGTTATTTAAACAGCCACCGGAAGCCCCCTTAATTTTCGCCGAAATCGTAATTTTTCATCTCACGATTTACCGATTATTTATTGAAGTCGAGTTATTCGTTTTGACATTTCGAAAAAAAAAAAAAAAAAATAAAAAAATAAACGCGATTTTTAGCAACGAAAAATTTGGAAAAAATCTTTCGACCAAATTCCGCCATGTTTTACAACAATTTGAATTAACAATTTAATTTTCTTTTTTTTTTTTTTCACTGTTGCCACTGTGTTCGCGCGCTTTTACCTGATTTATGATTATTGTTAATATCGATTTATTTTCATAAATAATTGTATTCGATCAAATGACGATGGAAATATTGTTTATTACAATTATTATTTAATTACAGTCGATTCAATTCAATGTATAATTCAGATTTATTATTTTACTGAAATATTATTATTAATTAATAGCGTTAATTAACGATACCATTATTATTATTATTATTATTATTATTATTATTATTATTATATAATAGATTATTATAATTATTCACTTCATTAATTACCATTGATATTAATTAATAACGATTATGAATTTCGATATAATTAATATTATAATTATATTTATATATTAATAATAATAATAATTAATAAATAAATGAATATTATTATTGTTCCTATATTTATTTAACGCGAATCGAATATTGATCATTATCGATCATCGATCGGTCGATACTTTTCCCACGCTGAATTTTATCTCGGAAGGGGGGGAAAAAAAAAAACAAAAATTCGGAACGTTTCGTCTGGAGAATTTCAGGATTTTCTCCAGGCTATCTGGAAAGTGTCCGGCAGTCCCGGACGTTTCGTGACGAAAGATTTATTGGTCCTTTAACACGACGATGACGGACGTCGACGTTTCTTTTTTTTTATTGCTCGAAAAAGCAAAAAAAAAAAAAAAAAAAAACGAAAAAGGATAAACGTCGTCATTAAAGGGCTCGATGAGGCGCTGACTCGAGCTCGGTCTTGGCAAGGATCAACGGTGATAAATACGTTAACGGTTAAAGGCGCTTTAACACCTATGGAAATTGGAATATTTGTGAAGATCCCATAAAAAAAATAAAAAAAATAAAAAAAAAAAATAATAAAAAACGGAAAAAAAAAAAACATCGAAAAGAACTGGCTACTTTTTGTGGGCAATAGCAATGAGCGTTTTTCATAAGCCGATGTGTACACTGAAATCGAGCCGTTGACAAATCGCGTCGTTAGGACACTTAGCGCCTACAGTCACCACGAAAAGTATCTACGAATAAAATCGACTTTCCCTGGAGTCGTCGCATTATCGTACAAAAATGCAAAATTCAACAAACGAAACATTTGTTTATTTATTTATTTATTTATTTTTTTTTAATAAGTCGAACGATTATTAGTAATAATAATAATAATAATTATTATTATTATTATTATTATTATTTTATTTCTTATATCAGGTTTAATTAAATTATTTATTCATTTATTTATACATTTATTTATTTGTTGTAAAAACACATTTTGGTATATTGTTACTTTTTAATAAGTAATTATTATTTGTTTATAGAAATAATAAAAATATTTATTTGCAAGAACAGCAAATTTATTTATTATTTATTTTTCTAATTTATCGAAAGTTTTGTTATTTTTTATTAGAAAAAAAAAATTCGTTTATAAGACTGAAAATTTCAGGAAATTATTGGATTGCCTTTTATTATCCTTCTACGATAGAGTTTTATTATTAAAAGGAAAAAAAGCAGGGGGAAACGACGCACGGAAGCGTAGATTTTGCTGGGAGATGAAAAATAATAATAATTCATCGTATACACACGTGTACCAAGAGACGTTCGGTATCTAACGGTCTAACACGTGACCCTTGTGATTCTTCAATTTTATATCTCTTTTTCACGTCACCACTTTGTCGGGACGAAAAAAAAAAAAAAAAGAATAAATTCCACGCAAACGGTGATTCATTTTTCGACTTTGTTTTAACAGGTGGACACGTCGTTTTTCATACTGAATAGAAACGTTGATTGATATTCTCGGTTTCCCATGGATTCTCCATTTTTTTTTTTACCACTCTTTTACACTTTGAATAATTTTCTGATTTTTAAAAATTAGTTTTTTTAATACATTGATATTAATAAAAAAAAATAAATAAATAAATAATAATTGCAACGATTTTAATGCTAAGTAATTATTAAAGAATAAATGATTTTTGCATGATTCAATGTTTAAAGAAAAATTAATTATTCCAGCGATTTGATTTCTGAATAATTATGAACAAATAATTAAACGCGAAGGCGTAATTTCAAAATAATTATAAAAGAAAAAAAAAAAACGAAACGATCGCAACGATTTCGAGAAAACTAGAAATCCTGATTCAACAGTGGTTAGAGTCTAGATCGGGGAGAAAGATCGAAGCACGAGTGCGATACAGCTGGAATACCTGAGGTGTATACATATGTATGCAGCAATGGCGATGATGATGATGGCGGTACAAATATATATACATAAGCGTCTAGTAAAGTATCTGACCCCGGTTCAGCAGGTTTCCGTAGATTCTCCTCTACACGCCTCGTCAACCTGTTTTCCCGGCAGTATAAGTAGATCGTTTAGAGTCCTACAAGCTCGTAAAGTTCTGAGGTCTCGATCGCAGAACGCTTTTCGGAATGAAATTTTACGAGCTGTTGTTGTAGCTCTCCCTCGGGAATTTCTCGAGCACCATTTTTTTCCACCCTGACTCCACTATTTGTAACCTTCATTGCCCTGCTTCTATCACGCGATGACTGGCCGTTAAGCTCACCCGGAGGACGTGACTCTGGTGCTC
The DNA here is from genome assembly GCA_030523105.1 of Ophioninae sp. A BG-2022a. Taxonomy (NCBI): domain Eukaryota; kingdom Metazoa; phylum Arthropoda; class Insecta; order Hymenoptera; family Ichneumonidae; species Ophioninae sp. A BG-2022a. The sequence continues at coordinate 14,642 of JAPYZI010003485.1, read as the reverse complement.
TTTCGATAAATCGTTACGGAAGTAATCAATCCCAGGACTGCGCATTTCCCTCGTTTCTACGCGGCGAGAAATAAATTCACTCCTAATCCGAGCAAGAAAAAAAAACCCGTGGAGCTTGAATCGATTTTGAAACAGTTTACTACTCCTGCGTTTTGCGCATGCGCGAACCATAGCTCATTTGCGCATGCGCAAAACATATATCGTTGCACTTAGGCACAAAGCGTAAGCAATCTTTTCCGGATGCGCGACGCAATATGTTTCGCGCATGCGCAAAACGTATCACGTTTGCGCATGCGCGAAACATATTGTACCAGTACTCCAGCGAAACATATATTGTTGCACGTTGGTACAGAGTGTAAATAATCTTTTCCGGATACCCGACGTAATATGTTTTGCGCATGCGCAAAACGCATTTCAGTGCGCATGCGCAAAAAAAAAAATGAAACAATCCTACCATCGCGTAAGAGCTCTTCCGCGAACGCCAGATTTGGTCCGATCGCCTAGCATTTCAATTGACCAACAAACATACTTCTCTGTTTTTTTTTTTCATTTTCCCTACGTTTTTATGTTTTCTAAAAACGGTAGGATCCCACGGACTCGTCGAGTTAATATTCATTTCTTTGCTGGGCTCGTGGGAATAAAGAATCGTAAATTAGTTTTGAAGAGCGCGGACGGTAGGCACAAAAGGACACCCCCCCTGGTGTACCTCTCGATGGCTGTATCCATCCTCCACGTTTCCTCGATCTACCGATAACGCCGTAACTACAATCGCGCCTTTTGCCCGAGAATTTTATTAAGATGTTACCGAGAGCTCGGGAAAAGTTTTGACAAACGACTCGATGCGAACGAACACGAGAGAGCGTTTGTTCGGATATTTATGATCGTCTATCAAACGGAGATTCCTCGAGTACACTTCACTATGTATATATTTATATACAGGGTGACTCGTAAAGTGACGCCCATCAAGAAAATCCAAACGATTCGTACCCAATAAGTGCCCCTGTCACACCTATTTATTTTCCAAGATTTTTTATTTTCCAATTTAAAAATATTATCATTATTATTTTTATTCTTTATATTTCTTCAGAATTTTTCTGCTATTTTTATTTTTCAATATCGTCAGAAATCGGGGAAGAGATATTGTAAAATAATTTCTCATCGATAAATAAAAAATATATAAATAAATACTTCATAAAAAAAAAAAAACAAGCAAAGTCATTTACATAAATAAATAAATAAATAAATAATAAATCAAACAATCCTTTTTTCAATATTTTTTCGTTTCTTTCTCAAATAAAAAATAAGTAAAAAAAAAAAACACACACACACACGCAATAAAATAAACTATATTTTATTTATTCTTACTTTTTTCACGAACTATCGTTGACCTTTCTCTGAACGATTTTCGCCAAGAGAGATATCTCACGATTTTTTCATATTTTTCATAAACGAGAAAATGAAAAATCGTGTTAAATTCTCGATTACGAATTACACCGGAAGTAGATATTCGAGAGAACGACCTCGTCAGCGCCGATTTTTCGGACGTTCCAATAAATCGTGACTCATAACGCCACCGTGTACATCATAAATAATACAATACGATTAATCCCGTGAATAACATTGTCTCGTTGAAAGCGTTTCAATAAAAAAAAAAAATACCCCCCCCCCCCCCTCCCCCGACGGAGGGAATAATCCCGGAATGAGATGAAGAAAAGTGTCTTATCACGTGATACAAGATCGAGTCGATCTACCGCATTTTCTTGTTGTCGATAATGCGAGGAGGCCTCTGGCCATTCTTGATCGATGAGGAGTGGAAATGGTAGGAGAGAGAGAGAGAGAGGGGGGGGGGGCGAAAAAAATTGAGAAAATGGACTAAAAAATATACCGCGAGGTGGAGGGGGAGGAGAGGGCTGGAAAAATGAGGAAGATCGAGACGCGGAGGTGCCGGGGAGGGGGAAAAAAGAGACCCGATCTCGTGCTTGATACCGATGGGAGATACCCGTTACAGGAAATGCGCACTTTCGCCTTTAAGGGTAAAATCGATCGCGCGCCCGCTGCGAAATCGCAAAAGAGAGAGAGAGAGAGAGAGAGAGAGAGAATGGGCGGTTAATATAATCGAGCTGTACTCGTCTCTCCTGTCAGCTCGGAGTTCTCTCTGGGCTGGATGATGAAAGAGAGAGAGAGAGAATTGGAGGAGGGGGGAGGGGGGAGGGAGGGGGGGGAACCATCGGTGGTTGGAACTGCAACCGGGGACGGTGCATCGTACGAGACGGAACGCCGTTAAACTAGTTGCTGGCGAATCGGACCTTGCGCGATTCCCTTTTCACTCTTTTCACGGCGTCCCTTCCACCCTTCCGCTCTCTTTGTCGTACCCCGCCGGTCTCTCTCTCTTTCTCTTTCTTTCTTCTATCTCCGTGTCTTTGTTTCTTATTTTAATAATTCACTATCATTATTGTAATCGCGGCAAAACTATTATTATTAGTAGCACTTCTTTTATGTTTATTTATTATTAGGATTGTTATTGGTATTAATTTGTTATTATTTTATTATTGTTAGTATTGATTTATTATTATTATTATTATATTTATTCTTATTATTTTATTGTTATTATTATTATTAGGATTATTATTGGGATTAATTTGTTATTATTTTATTATTATTATTATTATTATTTTATTTTGTTTTATTTTATTCAAGTATTAGTTGATTAGTTTGCGATAAATTGCTAGTTTACGTTCTGGTTTGTTGTATTTCTTAGTTAAAGCTGAATTTCCGTCTACGTCACTTTGTTTATTCAATTTCGTTATTGTGTTATTTAATTTCATTTGCTTATTTTGTTATCGCTGTGGTCGTATCATTCTCCGAGGGATTTTTCAAGGAAAAACCATTGTCGAGAAAAAATTGAATAAACAAAATAAAATTAAACAAATTAAAATTTCCAAAAATATTAAAATAAATGAAAAATAAACGAAAAATTAAAATAAATTAAAAATAAACGAAAAATTAAAATAAATTAAAAATAAACGAAAAATTAAAATAAACGAAAAATAAACGAAAAATTAAAATAAATTAAAAATAAACGAAAAATTAAAATAAATCAAAACTAAACGAAAAATTAAAATAAATTAAAAATAAACGAAAAATTAAAATAAATTAAAAATAAACGAAAAATCATTCGAGCGAGAAAAGAAAAAAAAAAAGAGCGGACGGAAAGTGAAGGGAAGAAAGGGCCATCGGGAAAGTGAAAAGGAGTACTCGTAGAGCGTATCGAAAATTACGCCCGTAAATAAAGCGGCCTTTGGTGGCTCGCTGGACCAAAGTACTTTTATCATCGGGTGGTAGATTCGTGTGTGGTTTATGCGAGATGTACGTACGCGTCAGGCCGTATCATTTTTTCCAAAAAAAAAAAAAAGAAAAAAAAACTTGTCTCGACTATGAGTGGACGCATTCTCAAGATATCGGAAACATTATGACGCGCCGTCTGTGCGCTTCCCCTTATCGAGCTCCATAAGGCTTGTATACGTGTATGTAGGCGTGTATGAGAATATTGGTGCCGTTTTGACCGTACTTGACACTGCGACGTCACTTTGTCGTCAAAGACCACACGCGCGTCTCGACATGCAAAGATAAAAGGGAAAAAAGCCTGGCCTTAAGGGATTTTTCCTCTCTCTCTCTCTGGTACCTCTTGCTCCTCCTTTTTTCTCTCTTTTCTAATTTATTTTCAATCTGGTTATTTTTAGTCTAGTCTTAGTGTAGTTATTTATTTTGAAGCTAGATTTAGTCTAGTTTTTTTTTATTTTTGAGGCTAGTTTTAGTCTAGTTTTTTATTTGTGAGGCTAGTTTTCGTCTAGTTATTTATTTTTGAGGCTAGTTTTAGTCTAGTTATTTATTTTGAGACTGGTTTTAGTCTAGTTATTTATTTGTACGCTGGTTTTAGTCTAGTTATTTATTTTGAGGCTGGTTTTAGTCTAGTTATTTATTTTGAGGCTGATTTTAGTCTAGTTATTTATTTTTGAGGCTAGTTTTAGTCTAGTTATTTATTTTGAGACTGGTTTTAGTCTAGTTATTTATTTTGAGACTGGTTTTAGTCTAGTTATTTATTTTGAGGCTGGTTTTAGTCTAGTTATTTATTTTGAGACTGGTTTTAGTCTAGTTATTTATTTTGAGGCTGATTTTAGTTTAGTTATTTATTTATTTGTAGGCTAGTTTTAGTCTAGTTATTTATTTTTAGCTTAGTTTTCGTCCAGTTATTTATTTCTGGGCCAGTTTTATTTGATTTCGAGTCTAGTCATTTTTTAAAATATTTAGTTACCATTTCGTATTATTTATCAACTTATTTATTTATTTATAGTTGACCCGGAGCCTCCGGTGAACGCCTCCAGTTCGATGTATCATTATTAAGAAATCTATATTTTATTTAATTTCAAAAGAAAGTCGAAACTGTCTCCACCCCCGTAAATTAGCAAATCCTTTTTGCGTTCCATTTCTCCAGCTGTCCGTTACGAAATACTGGAGAAATGGACTGGAGCCTCCAGTGGTAGATGAACAAGAAGAAGCGGACGAAAGAAGGGGAGGAAAGGAGTCAGGGAAAGTGGACGATTACGAGGGGCGCAGTAGTATAAATTTTTGTTGGCTCAGCCATAGAATAGAGCGCGCGGAGGTACGAAGAACCGGCTCTCGGCCTTGTACTTTTCTCTTCGGGGTCTCGGCTAATCGTCGCCGCCGGACGACGAATTGATTTCAATTTATTTCTCGACGCCCGACCTTTTACATAAACGCCTATCAGCGAGTGTACGATACACAGATGCAAGCCTGCGCATACCTGAGAAACGACGATTACGTACGAGCTCGATTACGAGGACGGTCCTCATATTTGACTATAATCGAATGCAAGTCAGAAAACTCGAGTATTCCGGCAAGTCTCTAGCATTCCAGCAAACTCCAGCAAATTCCAGCAATTCCGAAAGCTCGAGGACTCTTGAAAACTCCGAAATGTATCGGGATTCAGCACTCCAGCAATTCAGCAAATCCAACAAAATCCAGCAATTCAAAAACGTCCAACATTCCAGCAAACTCCAGAATCCAGAAAGTTCCGGGAACCTATCACTTCCAGTACTCCAGCAAAGTCCAGCATACCAGCAAATTCCGGGAATACAGCAATCCAGCAATCCAAAAACGTTCAACATTCCAGCAAACACCAGCACTCCAGCAAACTCCAGCAATCCAGCAAACTTCAGCAATCCAGCAAACTCCAGCAATCCAGCAATCCAAAAACGCCCAACATTCCGGCAAACACCAGCACTCCATGCAAACTCCAGCAATACAGCAAACTCCAGCAATACAGCAAACTCCAGCAATCCAAAAACGTCCAACATTCCAGCAAACTCCAGACCCTATGAAACTCCAGCAAACACCAGCACTCCAGCAAACTCCAGCAATCCAGCAATCCAAAAACGTCCAACATTCCAGCAAACACCAGCAATACAGCAAACTCCAGCAATCCAAAAACGTCCAACATTCCAGCAAACTCCAGACCCTATGAAACTCCAGCAAACTCCAGCGTTCCAGCAAACCCGTAACTTCGCCGACCCGACAAAACTCCAGGCTCCACAAAATGAAAAACCATTTGAAGTTGGCCGATTGATTTTTGCCTTCATTTCGTTTCAAGATTTATCCCTCGCACAGTCATCTCGGGTCCCCCCTATCAATGAAAAATGGCGAGGGCTTCGCGGACCCGAACAAACGAGGCTGGTTTGTTGATACAATAAAATCTATAACGAGAGTACCACGTGGGTGGGAAAGTCGTTAGGTCTCTGATCTCCGATCAGTCGCGCCTCGTAAGGACTATCAACACCCCCCTCCGCCCTCTCCTTCATCTCGATACATAGAGAGAAAGGACCGAGAAGGGAATCGTAATCATCGTTATTGGAAGAGAGATAAATAGAGGAAGAGAAATCGGAATGGAATATCCGCGTCTCACCGATTTAGAATCGGCCCCGATAGGTAATTGCCTGGAGCTATGAATCAACGATTCGCTACAAAATGCATCAGCGAGCCGTTAGACGATGCTCAATGGCGGGCGTTTAGGCTCGTTGAGTTCGGACGCCTCGTTTTTTGTTTATCAACGACGGTTAACGCGAGTGGAATATCGATAAATCCTCGCCGATGAGAGGGTCGCATTGGGAAACGTAATGACGTCCCGGAGAACCGTACTCGCGTTTGAAATAAGTGATTTCTGGCGAACGTTTTTTTTTTTTTATCTTCCAAGCTGAGTTGGATGGGTAGGGTCGATAGAAGCTTCCGGGAGTATGTCTATTTTTGAATTAACTACAGCGATCGAACAAACTACAGCAAGTTCTAGCAACCAAACAAACTCCAGCGCTCCAGCAAACTACAGCAACCCAAACAAACAGCAGCAGACTACAGCAATCCAACGAACTACAGCACTCCAGGAAACTACAGCAACCCAAACAAATTCCAGCAAGTTCCAGCAACCTAACAAACTCCAGCGCTCCAGCAAACTACAGCAACCTAAACAAACTCCAGCAAACTACAGCAAACTACAGCACTCCAGCAAACTACAGCAAACTACAGCACTCCAGCAAACTACAGCAACCCAAACAAACTCCAGCACTCCAGCAAACTACAGCAACCAAAACAAACTCCAGCACTCCAGCAACCCAACAAACTCCAGCACTTCAGCAAACTACAGCAACCCAAACAAACTCCAGCAAAACAGCAAACTACAGCGCTCCAGCAAACTACAGCAACCGAAACAAACTCCTGCAGACTCCAGCAAACGCCAGCAAACTTCGGAAATCCACCAAACTCCATCCAGACTCGTACATAATTCCTAATACGACAAGCCTTCTCGCCTGGACTCGAAAGTCGAATCCAGATGTTGATCCTACTCCAGCAAATTCAGTATCTAAACGGACTCGAGAGTTAGTACCGAGTATTTCAGGGTCACAGGGGTTTCCGGTTTATTACCCGGGGGGGGACCGTGCGGCGTTGGGAGTCCCGTCGTAGATACACGGTGTTTACCTCGGAATCGCGTCTGCGCGCGGCGTTCGAATAAATGTCGAGAGACCTCCCCTAATCCCACGACCACCCAAATCACTCGCCTTAGGAGATATCCTCTTCCCCTAGCCCCATCCTACCTCCGCCACTATTCGCCACATCGTAGCGGAGGCAAAAACGCACCGGGAAAACGACAGGACGTAAAGCATATCAGAAACGAAAGAAAAAAAAAAGGAAAAAAAGAAAAGTTGCGGGTATAGAAAGGAGCGGAGCCGTATGAAGTACGAGCGCGAGTCTATGAGATCGCGCCGCGTGTCCGAAAGAAACTCTTATGATTCATGGCCTCTCGGGATCGCCCTTTGCACCGGCACTGTTATTCCATCCACCTCAGATTTATGCCCAGAATTTTGTCTTTCCCACTCTCTCGCCCCCCGCTTCCTCCTCGCTCTTGTCTCTTGCGCAAACTCTCCGGACGAACCCGAACCTCCGCGGGTTCGCAAACACTCCCAGAGATTCGATATCTTCCCATCGGCTCGCCCACGAATCTCTCTCCTTCCATCTCTCTTTTTCATCTTCGTTCTTTTCCATACGTTGTTTTTATATTTCCAGTGAGATATGTAGCCCCGGTCAAACTCGTCGTCGCTCTATTATACTTTATAGACGACTCAATTCTCTTGCCCCCGCTCGACTTGCCAATTTATGAGTTTCGAGCCACCCCGTGTACGCACGGAACGCGTCACACCGGATATCGAGAACCCCGAAGAAACGTAACCTTGGTAATAGCTACTTTCAATAATCGCGAAAAACCACGAACCTTCCGTCCTTTCAACGAAACGAATTCAATTTCGTTCTCCGGAACGATTCTCGTTTTATTTTGGGATTTTTCTCCGTAAAGGTCATTCGAAGGTCAAACGAAGGTCAATTGAAGGTCAGCCAAAGTCATGGCAAGGTCAAATAATAGCGAATTAATGAAGAACGGTTTTGTTCGAACGAAACAAATTGTATTTCGATCCACGCAAAGTGTTCGTTTCATTTCCGGATTTATTCGCGCCAAGGTCATTTAGAGGTCATCCAAGATGATAGAATTATTCCGAAAAATTCCGTAAAAGAGGACAGTTTTGTATCAAAATGAATTACATTTGGACTTTCAGCTGATATCCACTTTTGTCTGGTGATTGGCTTTAAGATCTTTTCAAGGTCATCTCAAGGTCAATAAAATAATTTTTACATCAAGAGACTCGACGCTGCGCGAAAGTGTGGACGTCGCTTTTGAAACAAAAAAGCGGTCGACCTTGAAAAAGGAGGGGTTGGGTTGAGGAAAAAAAAAAGAGGCGATCGAATTGTAAAGGGAGCCGTCAAATTTTCGTTGACTGTTACACCGGGGTCGAAAATAAATATTTGTAGGAGGTTCGGAGTGTCCAATTTGTGGGGTCTCACCGGGTATATATATATATGTATACATACGGATGTAATTATGAAAGAAAACGAAAAGTAGCTCGAGAAGCGAACATCGTCGAATCCCCGAGTCAATGCGTAATTATAACATCGGCGGAGGATGAAAGGGGCGTGGTTATCTCAGTTGAGATCTTCATTAGCGTGTATTAAATCGAATATCATTATCGTCATTAAGTTGTAATATCCGGATGATCCGGTATATGTCAAAGCTCAGGAAAAATATTGGTCTCTCTCTCTCTCTTTCTCTCTCTCTCTCAGATATCAAGTAAATATCTGAAATTAGATTAGGAGTGATTACTGAAAAGTAATTAATTTATACATTATGTTGCTTGATAAAATTAATCGACCACCTAATTTGTTATTCGTTGATGGAAGGTGTAACAAAGATATTAATAAATCTTCGTCATTTTTTTCTCCCCCTCCCTTTCTCTCTCCTTCGCTTCTTGTTTAATTAATATCAATATTGTTATAATTAATTATAACTAATAGCAATATTATCCCCATAGGGATTTATAAATATCAATCAGTCGAATAAGAAATCATTTTTTCTTTCTATCTCTCTCATTTTTATGTTATTTAAATTTTTGTTCGGTTTATTTGGGTTTTTGCTTTCAATTTATCTGTTGTTTCTTTTGTTTAAATTTTGTTTGGGTTTGTTTGATTATTTGCTTTCAATTTCTCTCTTATTTTTTAATAATTTAAATTTTGTTTGGATTTGTTTGATTTTTTGCTTTAAATTCCTCTCCTCTTTTCTTATCATATAAATCTTGTTTGGGTTTGTTAGATTTTTTCCTTCAACTTCTCTCTTCTTTTTTATCATATAAATTTTGTTTGGGTTTGTTAGGATTTTTTTTGTCGATCGCTCTCTTCTTTTGTTGATTATTTAAATTTCGTTAGGGTTTTTCTTTCTCCCTCTTCTATTTTCGTTGTTTAAATTTGGTATCAATATTTATTAAAATCGGTGTCAATATTATTTAAATAGTGTGCCAAATTAAATTTCCCTGCCTCTCCCTCCCTCTCCTTCTCTCCCTCTTAGTTTTTCCTCCCCTCTGCCTCTGAATCTGTGTTCTCTCGTGTCCAGCTGAACCTCCGAAAGACTTCGATCTTATCTGAGGATCTTGTTGCAATAGAGCACACACGAGGAATCTCGTTGGATCTCGGGGTTTCTCGTCTTTTGTGCTGTAGAGGGATGCCTCAGTCGTGTTTCTGTGTCATTGTGTCTGCCAGGTATTTCGGAGTGAAAAAGAGAGGAGGAGGAGGAGGGGGGGGGGGATTGGTGGATCTCCCTCTCTCTCTGATTTTCTCGATCTCATAAACTTGGCAAAATTATAGGACGATCTTGAGATAAGGCTCGTTCGTCGAGTCAAACATCTCCTCTGGTACCTGCAAACGCCAGTATATCAAACGGGCAAACCCGCATTCGAAATTGTACAAGGAGAAAGAAAGAAAGAAAAAAAAAAAAAAATTTTTTTTAATTTTTTTGTGTTAATAAAAATGTTGTAGAGAAACGCCATTGGGAGAGAAGAGAAGAAAGGAAAAGTTCCGATACTTTTTGTTTTGTGTACGATCGAGAATAATTGGATGAGAGGATTCGACGATTGTTTGGGTTTGTTTGGGTTCGTTTGGGTTTGGTTCGGCCGTTTGTAGCTGATCGTTTTACCACCTATCCGAGACTCGTCATCTTCCAAAAGGATCGTCGGTTGTCGACCGCCTCTGATTTATCGCGCTGCGTTTTTACACCGGTCCAATTAGAATCTCGAAATCTCACTTTCGGATTTTCTCACACGTTTTTATAGTCGTCATATAACAAAAAAAAAAATAAATAAATAAATAAAACACGTAAAAAATAAGAAAAAACCGAAACGGAAAGAGGAAAAAAAAAAAACGAACTTTTTCTCTTTTCCCGTCAATTTTTGGAACGACCGCCAGAAGAAACGAACGAGCGATTAACGACTTGTCGGAATCTCGTATGTTTCGTTTTTATTTTTCCTCTCACGAAAGACCAGATCGTGTAAAAAGTCACCGATCTTCGACGCATCGCCAACGAGAATTCCTAGAGTGTCCTTAAAATCCATAAACGGACCTTCTGGACCCTCTGTTCCCCGATTCCCCTTTTTCTACAATTTCCCTCGCCCTCGCAGTTCTCCGAGTAAAAAAGGTAGAAAAAAAAAAAAAAAAACACGAAACCGATAGATAAAAATCGGCATGCGTTTATGAGACCTGCTCGAATTACACGGGAGACCACAGTCGATAATGCCTGACGTCGTCTCATACCAGGAAGACTTTTCGACCCGGGAAAAAAGGTTAAGTCGGAAAACCAGCAAAGATGGTTCGAACGAAACGAGAGGGCTTGGAAATCGAAGCCTCACGAGAAAGGTTGTTCGAAGTTGTGAGAATTGACCATCGGACGTTCTGATGGATATCTTGGACAACTTGGGACAACTTTGGACAACTTGGAACAACTTCGGACAAGTTGGAACAACTTGGAACAACTTGGGACAACTTTGGACAACTTTGGACCACTTCGGACAACTTGGAACGACTTCGGACAACTTTGGACCACTTCGGACAACTTGGAACGACTTTGGGCAACTTGGGACAACTTTGGACAACTTCGGACAACTTCGGACAACTTAAAACAACGTTTCCTTTTTCTTTTTTAAATTCATCCATCGTATAATTTATTCCTCGCAATTGATTCGCCCGAATAAGATGTATTTAAAAAAGACCCCTTGCGCGAAAGAGTGAAAGAGGAACACCCTCTGTCGAAAAATGATCGGGGGTGGGGGAGGGGGATTGAACGGATCGCGTGAGAAGCCCTCGAGGGAAAAGATGTAATCCCTCGAAATCGCTGGAGCAAAAAACGCTGTGCCCGTTCTCCCACACACGAACGCACACGTGCACATTTCGAGTTTCTCTCTCTCTCTCTCTTCTCTGAACTTGGATATGCGGCTATTAATCGAACTCGGCGCAAAGGAGTACTCGTATTCATCGCGTACCTTCCGCTTCGCTTTCTTCTCGAATCTCTTGAATGTTTTCCTTTTTTTTTTAATCGATTTTTTTTTAAATAATTTTTTATTAATCAATTTAATGAAATCAAAATTCATATATATTAACCCAACACACATAAATAATAAAAATTATTTATTGATATATATTCATGTTTGTATTTAATTTTTTTCAAATTTTATTTCATTATTTTTTTCTTTATTTGATTTAATATTTTAAATATTTTTTGAAAATAATTTCTCACTGATTTTTGTTGTTAAAAAATATTATTTTCTTATTACGTGTGGAATAAAAATTTCTATTTTATAAGCTAAGAATTAAATAATTGTTTGTTTTTTTTATTACATATACTTTTTGAAAAAATCATTTTTATTAATATTTATACGTTTCTAATTGGATTTTAATTGTTTTTTGTTTTTCTTATCGTTCAATTTTTCAATTCACACTTGTACTTAATCGCTTTTTTTTTGTTGTTGTTTCGTTCGTTTTATCAACGTGACAAGGAGCCGCGGTCTCGAAGCGTGACGAATTAAGCGGTTTAACCGTTGAGAAATTTAATTATACGTGACAGGACGCGAGGGCGGGTCGCCCCTCCTTTTCGTGTACACGCACATCAATGTCATCCCTCTTTTTCTCTCTTTATTCGTACCTTCCCTCCTCTGGGGTTCCCTTTTGCTCGTCAAAGAAAAAGCGAGACAGCGAGCGATATTGAATTAAATCGGATCATATTGAATTTATTAATGAATCAGTATCAACGCGTCGTCACTCTCGAAATCCTTTTTTTTTCGTTCGAAAAAACTTTGTGCATAAACGAATAATTATTAAAAAATGAATTAATTAATTAATAATAAATTGCAGAATCGCGTTAGTAAATCATCGAAATATTATCGATTTTAGAAAGAATTATTTAGCAAATTAATTATAAACAACAGAAATTAATAAATTTTGTTTAATGAATTAATAAATATTAATAAATATTAATAAAAATTAATAATTAATTGTGCTGACGATTGGTCGAATTGCAATGATTTTATAGATTATAGTTTATAGAAAGTATTAAATAATAATAAATTATAGAAAGACAAAAAAATTACTAAAAAAATTTAATTGATTTTTATACGAGTGAAATATATAGGAAAATAAAAAAAAAAAGTACAATTCGATCGGGTCAAACTAAATCCACTAATGAGCCAGGATCGACGCGTCTTCGCGCTCGAAATTTTTATTTGTATACGAATAAATTATAGGAAGAAAAATAAAAGAACAGCTATAAAAATTCGAATAAAATTGTATACGAGTAAAATATACAAAGAAATAAAAAAGAAAATGAGTCGCATCGAATAAAATTGAGTATATTAATAAACCGGGATTAACTTGTCGTCACGCCCGAAATTCTTGTTTCTTTAATAAATAAATTATAGGAACAAAAAAAAAAAAAAAAACGATTATTACGAAAAATTGAATAAATTTAAATGAATATAAAATACGAGTTAAATATATTATTTATTCCGATACATTTTCCAATAATAATTTCTACATTTATTGATTTACAAATAATTAATTTTTATTAATTATTCGTTGCTACGAATAAATATTTATACAAAAAAAAATATTCACACGAGTAACATATAAAAAAGAAATAAATAATAAACGATAATTCGTCTTACGTTAAAAAAGAAATTCTTATTTATTTGTTATTGTTTATCCATTCTTTTTTTCGTCAATTTTTTTTCACGACTCCCAGCGTAAGTCCGTGGACTTTTTTTTTCGAGGATCGTTTCGGAAAAAAGACCACGGTGGCCAAAGTGGATAGTTGTGCAAAGTAAAAAGAAAAAAGTCCAAAAAAAAAAAAAAATAAATAAAAAAAAAGTCTTTCGCACATAAATTGTCGTCGGGGGTGGCGAGACAGCTGGTGAGATCTCGGGAGAGAAAAACGAAGCGACCGAACGGGAGGAAGGAGATTCAGGTATCTCTCCTCGGTAGGAACGCACACTCCCGAAGCCTGCACTCACGCGCTAACACACGCGACAATATTCGCGCGCATGCGTCCTCGAATTATGCAGGAATTCCGTGTAATCGAGTACTTAATTGAGGCTTGATTAATTTCAATCTGATTAGAGAGCCTGCTGTAGGGAGTACATAAGCCTCCCATGAGTTTGCTCTTTTTTTTTTTTCTTACCTCCGCGCTTCGTCTTCTATTACGTACTTTGGCGCCCTCCATCTCTCTCTCTCTCTTCTTGTTATTTTTATTTTTATTTTTATTTTTATATTTTTTTCGAATCTTCATTTTTATTTTTATTTTTATTTTTTTTCGAATCTTCATTTTTATTTTCATTTTTATTTTTATATTTTTTCGAATCTTCATTTTTGTTTTTATTTTTATTTTTTTTCTAATCTTCATTTTTATTTTTATTTTTATTTTTATATTTTTTTCGAATCGTCATTTTTATATTTATTTTCATTTTGTTCTGATTATCGTTATTACCATTATTATTATTATTATTGTTAATATTATATCGATTATAATTATAATCATAATTATGTTACAATTTTTTTTTTAATCTAACTCGACCAATATAATTTATTGAAATTTAATGAAAATAAAAAAAGAAATAATACTATTTTTATAATTTTCATATTATTCAGTATATTGTTTATGTTATTACAATAATTATACCAAATAGCCCGAAAGTATACTGCGGCATAATAAATCTATCCGCATCGTCAACAATTTAACTTTTTCCATTGGCGAATTAATAATCAACAATAAAAAAAAAAAAAAAAAAAAAAACAGAAGGGAGCGATAAAAAAAATATCATTACGGAATTCGAAAAAAAAAATTTTTTTTCGAACCAAAACAGCGGTATGAAAATTTGTTTGAAAATTTGATATTTTTTTTTTTTTCCTTTCCATCTCTGACATCGCAACTTCCACGTGTCTGAGAAGATCAGTATCATGGTGTGAAAATTGTTAAGGTCGAGCCGCGAAGTACTTTACTCTTCGTGTGTACACCCCCTGCGAAACAACGTTTGTTTTTTTTTTTTTTTTTTTTTTTTTTCCGTACAAGTATTTGCGGTAAAGCTGAACACCGAGGATGAAGTCGAGTTGTATCGCGGAGGGGAACCGGGCGTGTATCAACCGCGGGAGGCCCGTGGGTT
>JAPYZI010003484.1:0-19533 GCA_030523105.1 Ophioninae sp. A BG-2022a | reverse complement strand
AAAAAAGATATAAAAAAAAGGACAAAGACAGAGGAGAGGGATCGAGACAGAGACCAAGAGCAAGGTGGACACGATCAACCCGTTTTCTCACGGCAAGATGAGAGTGTTCCTCGGGGCTCGCGGTCAAAAGAGAGAAGAGAGAAATAAGCGACGATCTGGGCGAACGAAAGTTTTCTGCGTTGGTGCTTTATTGCTCTTATGGCTGGTTCTTAAGGGGGTCTCCGTCACCCTTCGTACACAAATTCATCCGTGCACTCGTGTGAGCGTCTCCGAAGGTTTCTCAGCTTCCCTCGGTTATACTATGTAAATATATATCCCGAGCGAAATTAATTAAGAAACTGTTATTAATTAGCCTCAACTCGGAGCCGATTAATTCGCGACACTCCGTTCTAACAGATTTTTCGTCGTTTTGCGTCGCGTGTAGATCTCGCACGAATTACGTTGCTCGTCGTATAACTTCTTCATCCCCCTGACCTCCCAACCCTAAAGCCAGTCCTCCTCGATTCGTACGCGTCTTGTTATCTTTCTCCACGACCAGTCTTCCCAGTTTCGTACAATTGTCACAAGTCTGATACGCATTTAGGGTACTTGCGAGAAAATCACTTCCGGTATACCCCCTCCCCCCCATGAATATATTAACTCAATATTATATATACATATATATATATATATTGATATATTAAATGAATTAACTCATTTACTGATTATTTATATATACATAATATATATTGATATATTAAATGAATTAATTCATTTACTGATTATATATTGACTCGATATAATATCAATTAATATCACACATGAATGGATTAATCTAATCTAATATATTGAGTTAATATAATTATATATACATAATATATATTGATATATTAAATGAGTGAATTAATTTACTGATTATATATTGACTCGATATAATATCAATTAATATCACACATGAATGGATTAATCTATTATATATACATAATATATATTGATATATTAAATGAATTAATTCATTTACTGATTATATATTGACTCGATATAATATCAATTAATATCACACATGAATGAATTCATCTAATATAATATATTAAGTTAATATAATTATGTATATATATATATCAGCAATAAAAAAAAATTAAATCAATCCAAATTAATGACGTTTGGTTTTTGATTGGTTTGAGAAATTAGACGTATTTTAAAAATTCTCAGGTCGTGAAAAACGTACTGGATAAACGAAACGTCGAGGTTTATCGTCGACGATGGAAATACAAAACGGTTTTGCGAGATATCGATCATATCACACTGAGAAGCGAGAAATTAATCGGCAAAAGCCAGTAAACGAAGCGTACAGCGTACAAGCGTAATGCGAATTTTCAAACGGGGCAACCCCGCCGTCGCATTACCGCTAACTGTCTCGCGATATATACGCGTACATTGTAAATTATTATCGCCTCGGAAGAATGTTGATTCACGTTAAAGAAGTGATATAGTGGCCGGCCGAGCTCACCGAGGAACGCTCGATCATTCGCGTGCGAGACTTTTATTGCGATTCCGTTTTCTTTTTTTTTTTCTTTCTCTCTCTCCCTTTTTTTGCGGTTTTTCGATTTTTCTTCTTTTTTGCATTTAATTTATGGCAAATTAGATTTGTTTGTTTGGGTTTGTTTTCTCGTATTCTTCATCGATTAATTTTTATTTTCTACAAAAATATATGAATTTAAATATATTTTAATTGATATATTAAAAATTGAAAGTATTGATTAATTAATTCATTCATTCAATTAAATACAAGTTATTAATTCAATTTTTATTAATTAAATAAAAATGTTAAAATATATTTCAATGAATACATTAATAATCAAAGCTCGAAAATTCATAAGTTAAAAATATATTCATTTTAAACATTCTTTAGAATGTTTTAATTAATACATCGAAAATTAAAAATTAAGAATCACTAAAATTGAGAATATATCAATTAAAATATATTCTAAGTAATACATTTTCAATAATAATTAATTCTAATAATTCACTACCAACGCTTTACGAATATTTATATTATTAATACTGATTTTTTTGTTTTTTATCACTATTCACGATCTATAGCGATCAAAACTGAACAGCTCGAAATACCAAAAAAAAAAATACACAAAAATTCTCGTTTTTCGTTCGTCCTTGAAACTCTTCAAGGACGAGGTTTTGACGAGACGTTCGAGGACCTCGTGCGAGGTCCTCGTATCACATCAGCGAGTGATAAAGCCACTATTAAACTTCCGGGACTTCGATAATCGGGAGGGTCCTCGAAAAGCGCTAAAAACGTCACGACGCTAATGGTGGACCTCACGAGGACCTCACTAGACCCAAAAAACACCGGGCGACAAAAAGCTGACAGTTAAGGGGGAAAGACGAGTCGAGAGAAGAGAGGATAAAAAATGGAAACTGTAGAGATCGTGGACATCGGTGTAAAACGACGGAGCTCTCGACACCCTCCAGTGAGAGGGGGCGGAGGGAGGGGGGGGGGGAGGATTTCTCGAAGCTCAAACGCTGTTCGGCATTTCAGGGTACATTATGGTAAGCAGAAAAGAAGCAGGGAGCCTCACGCCTGACCTCGCGCCAGACGTATTAAAATGACGCACATATGCCCCAAAAAAGCCCCAAACGAAGTGCGGATAAAGAATAAATGAAGGGTGAAGTACTTTCGTGTCCTCGTTATTTCTACGTCTAGATATTATGCTCGCGTAAGTAGATTCCTCTTTCTCACTCTCGAAAAGAATGTTTTATCGAAATTTGATATTTTCTCTTTAAAAAATTTATTTGTTTATAATTATTTGTATTATTCATTTGTTCTTTGCATTTTTCGTATTTTTTGTCGGATTATTACTTAGTTGTGATTTTGTTAAATGTTTATATTTTATTTTGGAATGATTTTTATTTTTCCTTGATTGACGAAAAGATTTTATTCAATTGGGGCATTAGAAAATTTATTATTATTTATTATTTCTATTTAAATTTATTTATTTATTTTATTTAATTTAATTTAATTTATTTGTTTATTTATTTATTTTCGCTTTTTAATAATTGGCTTGTAGATATTATTTTATTTATTTTATTTTTGTTGTTGTTTTATTGTATTATTTAGTTTTACATTAATTTTTCTTTGCTGGAAAGTTCGATTTGGCATGATAAAATCAATCGGCCAATCTTCCCCTCTCATTTTCTTCGTTGTTTGTAAATTTTGATTTTGTATCATTATTGCCAGAGAATAATTAGTCCTAGACGAATAAATTAATCAATTAATAATTTCTCTATCTTCCTCTCTCTCTTTCTATATTTTTTTTAGTTTACGATCTATGTAGTTTCTTTTTTCGTTTTTATTTATATATTTTCGCTTTTTGTCTCGTTTTTTTTTTTTCATTAATTTGTAATTTTGTATTATTTGTTCTGCTACATTGATTAAATGTTACACGAAAAAAATATAATAAATTATTAATCAATCAACCTCGTTGGTTTTCTGTTTTTTTTTCTTTCTTTTTCGTTTTTCTATCTTTCTCTCTCTCTCTCTCTGCCCTCGCTCGAAATCCCCATCAAGTTCCTCGAACAGAAAAAACTATTTCAGGATCTCGGATATAACGAAAATACCGTCCGAAGATTGGAATCCCCGAGCTGCGACGACTGCGGGGAGCAAAGGGTTCGAGCCCTAAGAAAAGCCCAAAACGTTTTTTTTTTTTTTTTCCCTCCGACTCTCTTGTCTTCCCCGATAAATGTGAGCGCTGTAGTATCCAGATCCATCGCGACGTCATCCCGCGAACGCGTTCCACGACTGTTTGTAAACACATTAGCGCCGATAATCGAATTTCCAATTCGAAAAAAAAAAAAATTAAAAAAAAAAAACGATTAATGGCTGTTTTAACGTGAATAATAGTCTTTCCAATCTTTTGTCTCTTTGTTTTTGTTCTCGCTTCGAAGGACTTTCGAAACGCCCCGAATTCACGAGAAACGAAGCTCCGGCACTTCGAAAATCCAAATTTCCTTTCCTTTTTTTTTCGAAGTTGAAATTATTCGTTTTTTTACACTTTTTTTCTGCCTCGTTGAATTTGTATCGTTGAAATATAGGATTCAACAAATTAATTGTTAATTATACAAAATAAAAGACAAAATTCGTGGTCCTTCAAATTGTTTATTGCTTTTTCCAGCTCCTTCCTTTTTTTGTCAATTTTTCTTCGTTTTTTTTTTTCGAAAAGAAGCTCTGATTTTTTTTTCTGTTTTTATTAATAATTTCTTTCTATCTTTATTTATCAATATCCAATTGTTTTTCTATTTTTTTTATGAATAATTTCTTATTATATCGAATTATTGATTTAAAGTGCTCAGAAGTGTCCTCGATAAAATAATAATAATTATTATCATTATAAAAAAAAAAGAATATTTGACAAACCTTCATTAAATTTTCGCTAAACGAGAATCGAGAAAAAAAGGACAATTTTGAATAAATACGATTTTGTATAATACAGCAAATGAGAAGTCGACAAAAAAAAGGAATTCCAATATTCTTAATTGTAACTAACAATCCTCCTAATCAAATATCAATTCAGCCATCATAGACAATTTTGGAAATAATTTTTGGTCGCCCAAATTTATCAAAAAAAAAAAAAAAAAAAAAAAAAAAAAAAAAAAAAAAAAAAAAAAAAAAAAAAAAAAAAACAATATAACTCTCCCTCTACGAGTTTCATAATTTCAGATGAGATCCTGTTTAATTTCCGATGACAGTCGAGCAGTGTTAAAAAAAAAAAATAAACAACGCAGTCATAACTCGTATTATTGGTGGATTTCTTGGTCTCGATTACAAGGGTGTGAATTCTGGAGTTAATATTCATTCGTTCCGGTTTAACGAGGCAGGGTTGATTCGGGGGGCGGAGTAGTAAGAAAGAAAGAATATACGACCCGTCGCTTCTGTTTGCTCGGAGGACGAAAGAGCCAGGCCCAAACAAGAATACAAGCTAGAATCCACTTTGGTAATAGTATACATATATACATCGATGATTATGAGGGGCGTCATAATCCGGTCGTATACCTGTCTCACAGGTGGATACTTCTGGAGGGCTATCACGACGGGGCGCCTTCTTTTATGCTCTATTATATTCCAACCAAGGTGTTAATCCTCTTAGTGAGGTTCTCAACTTCAAAAGTACAACCAAACAGCGACTATGATTCAAGATTTTTAAACCCAAACAAGAAAATCTAAACAATAAACCCTAATAATAGCTAATAAAGACATTGGATTAAAAAAAAAATGAAATAAGATTGGGATTGGAAGGGAATCGTGATCCCATAATTTATTCCCCCTGGAACGAGAATCGGTTGAGTCGTTCAGGATGCAACGAGGGAGGAACTCTCCGATTGCCTGTTTAGGGTTTTAAGAGTTTTCGTGATGCGCAACCGGAAGTGAATCGCTAACGAGGATCGCCCACGTTTTCCATTGCTGGAAAACGTTCGGTCTTCTCTACAAAAGGCTGATGGTCCGATGTTCTACGTGCTTGGGTATCTTTGATGCGATTGGAACGAAAGACGTTAAAACCAAGTTGAAACTGGTGTGAAACAGTTGATACATCGTTTAACCCAAAATTCTCGAAGCCAAAACGGTTTTGAGATTAACCAAAAGAACCGGTACCTGGGAGGATCAATTTTTCGGAGGTTGATGCTCGAAGTGTCCAAAAAGATGGATATGTCTATGAGAAAACTGGATTTGAATGTTTGATTTTTTTTTTTAAATTGACGTTCTACGTGTCTTTTAAAACTAGATAGAAAGCTCTAACTGAATAATGATTGATGATTTTCGTTCCCGAGTATCTTTGATGCAAGTGGAACAACGATTGGAAGCGAAGATCGAGAAACCTCTGGCTGAATGATACCGACGACGGGCAGCAGGCGAAGCGACCCGTCGGATTGCGAGAACGACAGATAGCAGCTAATAAAATTAGGAATTATCAATTTTCACCTCAATTTTCATTGTTTTTAAAACGGCTAAATATGAATTAAAAGAACCAGCGAGAATGAAATATACTGCCATTCAGAAGAGGCTTTTCCCGAGGCAACAAAACAATCAGATCTGAACGCGCTGAGTGTCAAATAAAGTTCAGGCAGAAATCAACGTTTTGGTCGTTTTTATCCAACGAATGGCTAAAGGGATCGTTGGTTCGGGTTATCTTTAGAACGAAAACTTCGAAACAATCGTTGCTTGGAAATTGCTGCAACTTGCTGATAGGTAGCCTTCCAGCAAATCCCATTTTCCTGGTATTCTTAATCAAAGGCTGACGAAGGAAATCTTGAAGCTGAAGAATGGCGAAATAGCCATTGAAACGACAGCAGCCCATCTATTTTTTGATACAAGTCCGTTTCCTTCGGAAACCCCAACATCTGACTCTTTTAAATCGATTGGAATGGTGAAATATTAGATTGCGCTGTATATATTTGTATTGGACTTACCCTGTCATACTGGTGGGTGGCAGTTGCAGCTGAGAAGGGTTGAAAAGGCGCGGGTCTCGCCGGACTGTGATGAGCGGCGTGAGGATTCGCGTGAGGATGTGTATGCGCAGCGGCATGAGGATGCGTCGGATGTGGGGGTGGTGGTGGCCTCTGATAGAGGTAAGGATAATATTGATACATCACCTCGGAGCAGCTCATCACACCCCCCGGGCCCGGCACCCCAGAGCCGGCCTGGCGACTGGCGTACCCGAACGTTGCACCACCACCTCCGTAAACTCCACCGTCACTCTTGATCTCCTCCCGAGGATAACTCGATCACCTACTCAGCTCCGTTTTCGTGTACAACCTCAATAGGTACTTGAAAGCCTTTCGTTGATTCGATTAAGCTCTAAGATTGAATTTAGTCACTGGGGTGAGTCAGCAGACGATCATAGTTTTCAGTTGGACGCTAATACCAAATGGATAACGGCGGTACAATCATGAATCCCCTAGAATCCTTTAGCACCGTAACTGGCCGATGGTTGATCCGTTAAAACCGGCAATTCTGAAGGAACAATCGACGAACCTAATCGTTGATGTTTCCGGTTGTCCTATCCGTCGGTAAGACCCGTACCCACGTGTGTGACCACTCGCGAACAATCACTGACAGTCCATGTATGAAAAGACGTCCGGAGTAGGCCGAGTTATCCACTTCGAACAGAGCGACAGTCGGAACAGTTCCGTTGGCGGATTGCTCTTCGATCAATGCTGTCCATCGAGAAGTCTTAACTTTCGTTATCACCTAGTGGGTGCCCCCAACTATACTTTCTCTTCGCCTTCTAATATCAACCATCAAAACCGACAGGAACGTTCAAGGCTCGTTGTCTCTGAGAACTTTGGAGCCTTTTGATGCGAAACACCCACGCACAGCCTTACACACACTTAGACGTTGATCCACTTAATCTGGCGGGCCTTTTTTTGTTTTATCAATCAAATCCTGCGAACGTTACGGCTGTAACTCGTAACCCTCGGTTTATCGAATGAACCCAAACGTCACGGGTACACAAGGCACACACATAGGACACATTTGCGCGCACGAAGATTAACACAGGCACACACGTACACACAAAAAACACGTTATTCTCTTGGGTTCTTTCTACGATAATTCCCACAGGGAGTAAGAGAGAGCTTGGGTATAGCGTCTCTGATGGGCAAACACGGACTGAACGACGATACCCGGTGTCACCCTCTCCCACCGACCTGTGACTGTACACGTACGTCCGTCCTTCTCCGCTGTATCTCGACTCGCACCCCTGCTGTCTTTTTCTAACGTTGAACCACTAGCTGTCAGAGAAGGAGGGAACAAAGGGGTCGGCTGGGAGGAAAGAGGAGGGGGGGGCCCTATTCTTTTTTCCATTCTTTTCTTCCTCTTATTCTTTCGGGTGCAGGCTGGTTGGTCGACGATCGAGCTGCCCCTGGTAGCGTCATCGAGGGTCGAGGCCCAGAGGCAGTGACGATTGAGTGGAGCGAACCCGAGCTAGACGAGGATCGTGAAACCTCGGGACAGAGATGGAGAGAAGAGGAGGATGCTCGGGAGATCGAAGAGCGAGACGGAACTACCAAACGGAAGAGGGAAAGAGAGGCAGACGTTCGGTAACCTCGACGGGGGGGTTAGGCGAAGGGAAACGCCTCCTGGTAGT
The DNA here is from genome assembly GCA_030523105.1 of Ophioninae sp. A BG-2022a. Taxonomy (NCBI): domain Eukaryota; kingdom Metazoa; phylum Arthropoda; class Insecta; order Hymenoptera; family Ichneumonidae; species Ophioninae sp. A BG-2022a. The sequence goes on along the minus strand of JAPYZI010003484.1, from coordinate 11,395 downwards.
GCCACTTCTGGCCAATCGGGTTAAGCTACGTGATCGTCCAATGAACGATCTCCTGCTAAGCCCGACGCCCTCGCCTCTTCCCGTCACTATCATCCTCCGTAGGTATTGATCCCGCAATGAACCCCGGGGTACTCTCTACCCACTACCCACTCGCGCCAACGAGACTCCCCATACCTATTTACAATCGTATTAAGAAGTTCCGGATAGGATACCGTCCACCTTCATTCATTCCCTCGACCCCGACGTCCCTCGGAGACCTTCAACGTCACCGATCCTGAAGGACTCCCTCCTCCACTCTTCTTACCGCCTTTCCCTGAGATTCGGTTCTCTCCTTTTCCTAGGCTATTTCCATACCGAGGTTTTTTTTAAATTTTCTTTTTACGAAAACTACAACGACCGCTAGCCAACGTTCAACCGTGGAAGGCGCGATCCTAGGATATCTAGAGAGGGAAAAGGGAAAAGCTTGATACAGGGAACGTAATGAGTCTTAATTAACAGTTCCGCGGTCGAAAGCTTCACTTCCACCGGAGTACACTTTACCAACCACCCAATAGACGCTCCCAGTAACCACCGGCTGGATATAACCTTCGAAGTAACTTTCTCTCTGGATTTCAATTTCGAACAATGTTTTTGATCGCTGCTTAACCGCCTAAGCGTGCAGGGAATGAATATTGTTTTTCCAATTATTTATTTTCACGTCGCACTTGGGACATGAGCTTCGGTAACGCTTCCAAAAGTCAGAGTAGACTTCTAAGTTATCTTTCTTTTTTGCTTTTTAGATTTTTAGGCTTCCTAATTTTATTTGGTTTACACGAAGTCTTTTTATTTTGCTAAAAGGAGAATTAGTGCGACAGAAATTGTTTTTTAAATCCTAATGGCACGAAAAATCTAATGGAAACTCATTAAAACCGTGTTGTCCTGATTGGATCCAAATATCTCGTACTTTTACGACCTTCATAGAAATAGACAGGACATTGATGTCGAGTACGCTCAGAAAATCGAGCTTGAAAACGAGAATTGCAAGTATTTGTCCAACGTTGAAGATCTGGAGCATGAAGACACCTCGAGACTTTCAAGTTCCAGGCATTCCCAAGCTTCATTGCTACAGACCTACGAGTTTAAGCTTCTCCAGGGATCATATGGTGTTTGCTAGCACCCCAATTATTTTCGTTGAGCGGCTCGTATCTCGGGTATTTAAAGAGAAAAAAAATCCAGAAATCTGGCATACTCTCCATAAGTGCTGTTTCAAAGCAGCATTTTACTTTGAAACTAAAAAAAATCATTTTCTGATTTTTACCATTTTTCGTTGTAAAAGTCAGTAAAAAATATGAAATTTCGTTTCTTCTTGTATTTCTCTTCGGCATTTTGTGATTTATGGATGTACGTTTAAAATTCTAGGTCCATTGATTCACTGAACCCTAAAAATTCAAAAATTGTTTGGGTTTGTTTGGATAAATCTAATGTTTGAAATATCAACAGCAGCGCAGACCCACTTACTGATCCAATATTGGAATGCTGTTTTTATAGAAATAGACATCCTGCCTTTTGGTTTCTTTTTGGATATCTTTATAGTATCTGCCATCAAGTACTCCAGGTCAGAAATTACGGAATAACCATTGAAGGACCTGGAAGTTTTTGATAGAAAAGATTTGCCAGCTTAAAAAACAGGCCATACAATCCAGGGGGTGTAAATATCCGGTACATCAAAGTAGCTCGAAGTTGAACAATCAGAAACGCCTCTAGCCGTGACGAAGACAATTGGTAAGGATTGTAAGTTCCGGATTTGGAGAGATTTGAGACCTGACTGGATCAGTGGTCCCCCAGTGTTAATCCGAATGAACGAACGGGGCGAAACGACGAGTGACGTAAGGCAACCGTCGGGAACACTTGACCGTATCAAATGTTGGGCATCAGTGTTATCGTCGAATAGCCGGTGCATGATCCAGTGTTTAATCTAGGTAGCAGGTCCGGAGGAGGTAATACAAGTAAGGGGAGAGGATGGTGATGGTTACAATGGGAGATTTTGGGGTTGCTGCGCCGAATCCAATAAGCTCCGGACAAGCGTGACATGGGGTGATACACCGGAGCGTTTTTTCGTCATCATCACGAAACAAGGGAGGCAGCAAGCTTTGAATGGTTCGTTCTTCCACGTACGAATACCGTTCAGAGTAACCCTCGAAAGTACCGATCCGGTAGCTAAGCGAGAGCACGTGGCTCCACTCAACGAAACACCCCATCAACTTTACCCTCTTCTTTCACCTACGACCTAAAAGGGGACGTATCCCTGTTCATGCTAATAGACGGAGCATCAAATTTGCCAGTGATATTATACGACTGGGGTGACACACGCGTGTACGAGCTCGAATCAATGGTAGACGCGATGCTCCGGAGGATCCGGAATCCCGTGTCGAAAACTTCGGACAACTGGAGCAAAATCATTGTTCGCTAGACGGCTATTGGATTCAGTCTATGAGGGGTTTTGCTCAGTCCTGAACCCCCAACGAGAGAGATCATTCATCCTATCCCGCTTTTAATCGTTACCGGACCGTTTAGGGCTGATCTGGTCGTTTTTTTCACACTTCAAAGACGAAATTTACGTAACTACACGTTTCGAACTTAACTTTCTTGCAGACACTCAACTTTTTTGGGTCGAACCGAACATCGGGCTTTGTAGAATCGACGGAGGCAAATGCTGGTTCTTTTCTATTAGGCCAATGTCGCTTTGTCTTTGAATAATGTTGGTTATGCTGTTTCATCTACATCTTTGGCACTCATGGTCGCATTTTGAGATACCTGGTCGTTGGAAACGAACAAAACCTAAACGGTTTTTTGTTTTGTACATCTGCTGGATGTTTGAAGGTGGAAAATTAGATGGCAGACTGGTAATTCAGTGTGCCGTATATCACGAGTCTGATTTACAGTAGCGAAGTGCTATGGAGAGTCGTTTAATGTGGAAGACCGTTCAGGCATTTCCGCGGCCTTTCAAGGTTGACACTCGCCGCGGAGGGCGACCGATGTTACCGCGATTCGAGGATATTCGTCGAGGGAACGAGGAGCGAAGACCGCGAAAGAGATCGCGAGGGAATCACGTTTTTTGACAGGCATCAGGGAGAGAGGGGTCTCGCGAGAGTCCCACGAAAGCGATCCAACTGGTAAGCGACCAGGGGATGGGTTGGAGAGATGGGAGACTTCCTCGGGAATGTTGAAATAGCAAATTAGGGGATTCCAGAGGATCTTTCATCGCGAACCTTTTCTTTCTTATCTTTTCCTTCCCGACTACTTACCTGGCCATTATTCACTCGGATGTTAGCCAATTGTTCGGCTGAAAAGTGCGCAAAAGGTATTTGGGTCGTTCTCGTTTTTGTTTTTTTTTTTTTTTTTTGGTGATTCCGTAATAATTTGCGAATCGACTATGACTGGACGTTGCAGGATCGATCAGAGGTGAAGAAAAGTTGTCAACGAGAGTGAAGTAATCCTAAATAATTTCTCTTTATTTGCCAAGCCTTTGATGAACTCGGCCCACCTTCAACGACGTTACTAACGCAGCAGCGATCGATTCGATTGACAATTGAAAATCAAGAACGTAATGTCTACTCAGTTGTTCGTCATCGGTCGGTACAACAGTGTTTTTTCATCCCAGCGATCGGAACTGTCGCGTGCTGGCACTTTCGTTTCGTTGTGACCAAGATAAAAGTGTACGGAATTGCGACTCGCGATCAAGACAATTACGAGAGTGAAGACGTCGAGATTTTCGCCTACTTGACGGGTTCAACATTCGCGGCTTTGTTCGCGTTCGCTTTCTCGTCCTCGCCCTCCAGATACTTATCCCACTTGTCGAGTCTAGCCTCGATCTCGGCGTCGGTCTCGACGATCCTGAAAAGCAATCGGTTTTCAGATATCGACGGATGGCAGCCGGAGAAGTCTCTATAGTCTAAACTGCGATCAGTAGTCTCGATGTTTGACAGTTTGCGTGTTATCTACTGTTGGTAAGGTACCGACCGGTGATAAGTTATCGACGGCCGATAATTTACCTACTACCGGTGAGTTACCGACGGTAGGTAAATCCGGACAATTTCCGAACTCGGAAGAGGTATCGATCGGAAGGGAATGCGAATAACCTAGAGTGCTGTTATCGAAAGGTTGCTCACTTATACTTGGTCTTCCCGTCCCATATCTCGGCGGAAAGTTGCCTCTGAGCGAACCAACGACCGTTTAACAGCTGTACGCACGCTTGAGCCTCGGCCGGTTCACCGAAAGTCACTTGAGCAACTCCCTCCGGATTTCTCTGCAAAAATAACGGTCCAACGATGATAACCGATCTCTACCACTTTCTGCCGGTTGAATCTGAACTTCCTTCACGTATCCTACCACCAGATCTCATCACCCATCCAAACTTTCGTTTTCAACAGCTTCAACGGGTGAATCCAATTAAAAGATCTCACGCAACATCGATAAGGAACGTTCAAAAAATATCTGTATCTACAATGAGAATTATCGTTACTGCACTAACTCGAGTCTGGTCGAGTCTGAGGACGTTAGAGCACGACTTTGCGAAAGATCGAAGCCAATCCATTCCACAGTTGCGAAGGTGTTTACAGCGGGTCACGAGTTCTCTATTAGAATACGATTGATGGAGGAGGCTTTATTGCGGTGAAGGTCAATTCGCGTTAACGCAACTCCGATTTACATCGATTCGCAAGATCGCGCCCTCCCGACCAATCCTCAAACGATCAATGAGGAACTTCGTCTCGCTCGACGAGTCGTTCCTCCACCAAGAAAGATGACACACATGCTCCGGTGAAAGTTCCGTTTCAACAATCAAGCAAAAAACAACACAACCGTTTTACAAGCTACAGAAACGAAGACGGCACGAATGACAAAATTAAAGACTAACAATTGCTCTTCTAAAATGGAAAAAGCTTTACAAAAACAAAAATAAACGATCATCAACGTTGAACAAAAGAACAGGAAGGACCATATGAGGCTAAACGATCACTCCTCGTGCTCCATCAAGGTCCAAACCAACTTTCATTAACTTCCACTTCTACCAACCAGAACATTATGGATCTGGAGCACGAGACGATCTCGTACGAGACCTCGAGGAAACAATGGAACCAGCAATCGTCGAGGATGAGGACAACCAACGAGAGAGACACTCTCTAAGAAAAAAAAAGGTTGTAAAGAAGCGAGAAGGAGAAACCAAAAATACCCAATGAAGATAAATCAAAAGGGGTTACGACCCAACCCTATAAATTCGTCTCGGTACCACTCCCCAGTCGCGTCGCGCCTCAAACCGTGAATATCTATGCTTCAATGACGAATTACGTTTGGCCCCTTTCCCAATGAGCTTTAAAAGTAACATCTCCGCAAAACGTTTTTTTTTTTTTTTTCAAACATTAACAAATTGATCAATGTTTCATTCGACGTTGACTGTTAAATAAAACATGAAAAATAAAAATAAACTAAATAATTAATACAATTAATTAAATAATCAATCGAATTCGAGACCCAGCGCGATCGCTGTTACGAAACTCTTTGGAATTTCAATCGAATGAAACATCGTAACGAAAGTACGTCCCGAAAACCACATCCAACGGTCCTATCGTTCTTTGGCGCCGGTTTCGTAACGTTCCAAGCGTATAAAGTACAATTTAATCGTTAGGCGTGTCTGGCTCGCGTATACAAAACGGCGAATCGGCCATTTGCGAGTACACCCAAAACCCCCGTTGGACCCCGTGGTGTTCTCCGTGACGCGAAATTGAGTCTCGCCACTTTTCGTATTAGGAACATGGCAGGCCTAGGCGAAAAGAATTCCTGATTGTTTTTTTTTTTTTCATTTTTTTAATCATCCACCCAACTTTTTCAATCACCCATGGCGAACTCCGGCTAATCCTAGGAAGCCATTGTTCCCTAACTCTATCCAAATGAATTCCAATATGAAACCTATCTTTTTCATTTTCCAATTGAACTTCCGTCGTAGCAATTCCTATGATTTTTTTTTTTTGTCTATTTGGTTCGTTCGTTTCGTAAATTCGGTCGTCAACGAGTAATATTCAATTCTACAAATAGACATACACGACTACCTCCATCATGAAAGTCCATGATGAATACTAATTGGACTTACGTCGCAAATGACGACTTTCTTGACGTCACCGCATTTGGTGCATTCGGATCTCAAGTCCTGCTGGTATTCGAGTATAAGTGCTACGTCCTTGTCGAACTCCTCAGGGCTGAACAAGTTCTTGATTATGACGACTCTCTCGCATTTTAGAGGCTCGCCTCTCATTGGCTCCGGCCTCCAGTCGAACAGCCTGCGAAACACATTCATTTTTCCACGACCAAGTAGGGCAATCATTAATCCCTCTCGATGGAATAAAGAAAGAGTTCTCTTTGACGCCCTTCATCGAGAATTCAACGACTGCCGCGGACTTCCCCATCAGAGAAAAAGAAGAGAAGAAGAGGAAGGGGGAGGGGTAATTTTTATCACGTACTTGGAGTACGTATCGCGTTACGATGATGCGCCATAAATCTTGGTGCTCGTACTTTCTTGCGCCTTTGAGGACGTGGCGTTGCCTCCCCCCCCCCCCCCCGGCTCCTCCTCTCCGCGCATTTAGTACTGCCTCAGATTCTCGTGAATGCGCGAATGGCCATTAATTCACCGAGAAATGACAACCTCTCGAGACTACGTGTGCGGCGAACCACGTAAGTGCAAAATATCCCTATGATCCGCTTTGGAGGTTGGGACCTTCAAAATGGACGGATGACGTCGCGAAATGCATATTCATGAGAACGGACGTGTTTTATTCAGTAAAGAAAAAAGAAAAACTGATGAGACGTAACAGACCAGGGTTGGGCCGGTGATTCGAGTCGAGGAATATGTAGATCGACGTAATATTGAAAATTTTCAAAATCACTTTTCTCACGGACGAGTAAGTTTTTTTGAAAACGAGGGGTATGGGAGTATGGGGAATTCAGAGGTGAAGGGCGTGGTGCTTTTAGTTTTTGAGAAGAGAGATTAGATTTTGATAAAAGTTCGAAAAAATGGAGAAATTTGTATCGTGGATGGATGATTTCATTAAGGGCAAAGGCAAGTATTTTTTTTTTAGAGGTTTAGAGAGTTCGAAGGGACCGAAAATATTCGATGTTGGTTTTCTCAAAAACGGTCACGTTTTTTTGGAAAACGCCGAAGCGTCAAGGTTTATGGAATTGATTGATGGATGTTTCGATGGTTTTTTTTCGCGTTGGAAGTTCCTCGATTTCGAGAATGTTTGGTTTGGAAAATTGTAATGGTTTTTTTTTTCAATAGTCGATCGCTGGTATGATTTTTAGGTCGTTTTTAAGGGGTCGGAACGAATTTTTGTTTTAACGGATTTCGCTCTCGGAAAACTTTGGAACTCTTGGAAAAATGGATTTTCATGTTTGTAATAAAAAAACGGAGTGTAAATGTTAAAAGTATAACGATTATGGTCGGGAAAAAAAATGCTTTCATCAGCTTTATCAGCAGTATCCTACAGCAGCTGTCGGTGCAACTTCGCTCAAAGGAAAAAGTCCCCTCGAGAAGAGCTGCACCCAGGATCTCGGAAACATCACCGGTAAAACTCGAGCCAGCAATTACGCGCGATAAATCGAGGCAATATTGCCGCCGCGTACACGAGGGTCTCTCACGCGTTCGTACGCGTCGTATTAATAAAAAAATATCGAACAAATGGCTATAGCAAGACGAGTTCGAAAATTTCGATTTTTCAAAAAAAATTGTTCGCTCGAATAAAATGCAAATCAGATGATTTTTTTATGCGAAATAAACCCAAACGAACAAACCCAAACAAACCAAAATTATAAGCTATTTCGTTTCAATAATACTTCGGTAACTTTTTATACATAAAAACAATTTTGAAAAAATGATTTTTTATTTTTTACACGATTTACTGTAATTAAATTAACTTAGAATTTATTTAGCTTTGGATATTTATCCAGGAATATGATACAACTAAATGACAATGTTTCATATTTTTTATACGTTCGTTAACAACCTACAAAAAAAATTATTCGCGATGATAAAATTGTCCATTTTTTTAAATTTTGATTTTTCGATAATATTAATTGGAATTTTCAAAGCCTTTGGTTGATTTATTATTATTATTATCGTTGCTCAACTGTGCCAACGACTTATCAAAAATCTTTTTTTTTTTTTTGTAACTTCCGACGATTTCGACCCCGAAAAAGTCGTCCAATTAAAAAATCGAAACGTACGAGAAATAATTGTGGAGATAAAAGAGTGCACGCGACGCGTGGACGACCCAACGGAATTCCGGGGCTCGTTGAAAGCGGCTAATTATTCGGGGAGTTGCAAAACGCTAATTAGTCGAGTGCGCATGCGCGAACCCATTGAAAATGAAAAAAAAAAGCAAATAAACCGAGAACGTCCAATAAAAAATACATATCTGTGCGGACGGACACTTTAATTTCGGGGAACGCGAATGCTTTTGATTCACGAGCGACTCGCCCGACAACCAAACATTTTTTTCTTCCCTCTTCCCCCCCCCCCTTCATCCTTCTTTCCGAGGAGAAAGATAAAACGCAATTGGAAGTCTTCTTCGGTGTTTGCGAATGCTAAATGCGAGTACACAGAAGAAATGGAAAGGCGAGAGGAAAAAAATGAAAATTAAGGGGGAGGAAGAGAGAGAGAGAGAGAGAGAAATGATCAAACGAGCTGCCCATAAAAAGTAAGAGATATATCGTTACAATGAGGAGAACAAACTGGTGATACATGTGCGCAAACGCAGAGGAGAAAACACATGGCGTTCAAATTTTTACTCGTGAAATTCAAGAAAATTTATTTACTTTATTTTGTCAATTATTTTATTTTATTTTTTATTCGGGAAAGAATTTTACTATGAAACTTTGAAAACTAGCGATTTTTTTTTTGGTTTTTCTTTGTAGGATAAATTATTTTTGAATGTTTTGTTTTTTGGATTTTTTTTTTTTTTTACGATTTTTGAAAGCAAATGTTTTCGAGAAAACACATGGATAAATTTTTTCCAGCGCTGTCCGAGGTAATTTATTTACTTTATTTTTATTATATTATTTTATATCATTTTTAACTCATTAAATTTGAGGAAGGATTTTACTACGAAACTTTGAGAAAAAAAGAAATGTCTTTTTTTTTTTTCTTTTACGATTGACGAACAATTATCGAAAGTATCGACTTTGCGATTTTTCTGTGGAGTATTAAAAATATATTCAAGAATATTATTTATTGTTATACATTATTAATATTTTTATTTTCTATTATTCATCAAGGTCGATAAAACCGATATCTCGAACGTACCGGAAGTTAGTTTACGATCCGCGAATTCCCAAAACGATGGGACGAAAATTTAAATTGTTAAGAACAATTCCAATTGTTTAAAAAATTGCAAAAAAAAAAAAAAAGAACCAATTATCATAATTGGAACCAAAAAACTAATTTTCCTCGTTGAATAAGCCTGCAAACTTGAAGCCTTGAATCCTCCTCGTGAAAAACCATGAGAAATCATAAACCACTGGTTTCGAAGTGTAACCAGTCCGAGTGTTCGTTGATGAGGCGAAACTGGAAGATCTCTTCGTTGAAGATCTGTTGGTCGATGACTAACGCCCTTTTTACTCGCAAGTTAAAGATACGTGGATGAATTGGAGAGGGGAAAAGGGGGAAGGGGGGGGGGGGATTGCAGCTGTGACGGAATGCCCAGTGCACCGGTTGATCGATGCCTGTGTGGAGGGCACAGCTGCTTTTACTGGGACGCATAACGCCTGAGAGTCCGAGGAGTTGGAGAGGGGGGGGGGGGGGGGGGAAAAAGAGAGCAAGATCGGTGAGAGCTGTCGAGGATAAAAAAGGCAAAAAGTGCAAAACGAAAGAGAGAGAGAGAGAGAAACGAAGAGAGGTGAACGCCAGGCAGTCTGCTTGGTCAGTTTCCTCGGTGCCTTACGAAACGTCAATTTTGCTCCGGTTATTACGAACACGCGAATTAAGGGTACGAAGAAACGAAGGAAAAGAAAAAATGAAGGAGGATGAGTAATTCGAAAGTCTGGGAAAGTCTGGAGCTAAAAAAATCTCTAGTTTGCTCCTTTTAGAATCAATTTTAAAGGCACAGCCTCCTTTCAGCCTCCGTTTTTAAAACCTCAGCCTCCCTTTAGCCTTTGTTTAAACTCTTCGGTGGCTTGGTACTTTTCAGTGGTTTTTTTTGATCAGTTAAATCGAAAGGTACAAAGTCCTCTTTAACTTTCTTTGGGTTGTACTCTTGCCTTCCTTTTCCTTCCTTTTGGCTTCCTTTTGGCCTCCCTTTGGACTTCCTTCGGACTCCGATGGAAGGATTTCTACTTTTTGCTGTTTTTTTTTTTTTTTTTTTTTTTCGTAATAATGGAAAGCTTGACGACAGGCTATTTCTTCCAGGTGATTTTAAGGGGTTAAGAAAGCTACTCGAGCATATTATTTCGTACTCACTTCTCTTGGATCTTCTTTTGACGCTCCTTGTAATTTTTCTTTCGCTTTGGCTTCAATCCTGGATCGTACTGGCCTTTCATCTGAAATTTGGCTCTTTGAACGGACAATGTTTTTCCACGGAGCTGCGAACCGTCCAGAAGCTTCAAGGCGAGATCGACCGATTCAACCTGGAACCCAAACAGTCCTTTTGGGTTCGACATGATTCTTCGTTGTATTTCAATTATCAAATACGATTACTCGATTACAGATTAAAATAGGATTTCAAATAATGAAACTCGCGCGTATTAAAAATATTTATTATAATTCACGTTTAGAAATATTTTCGAAACGATTATACGTGCTGTTCTTATTGTTTTTATTCCTGGATGGAACAACGACGACCCGTTTAAAGATATCCTTTTGGGGGCCCAATAAACCCGGAAAAATCCAGGGCCCGATCAAGGCCCACAATTTCCAAAGGGGAAATCGAGTTTTCTTTCTGGTACATAGTTATGACCTGACTGATCAGCAAATCCGGAACGGCTCGATGATAATGCTCTCGATGGCTGATACATCGAGCGTGCAATTAACCGAGGCTTTGAAAATTGCCACGAGGGCGTTCAATGGTCCGTAATTCCTGGGTATCGTTCGATCATCATTGTCCAACCCAAACAAACGTCCATTCCCGTGCAAATTGCTTATAATTCGAAATTAATTCGATTGGCAGTTACGACGTAATCGCATTGGACTTCGAGTATATCCTGCTTGATTACAAACCCAAACAAACCTAAACAAACCCAAACAAACACAAATAAACCCAAAAAAACCCAAACAAAACGGTCGATCGAAAAACAAAAAAATCAAAAAACACACGGAAACGTTCTCGAAATTTCGATTAAAAATAACGGACCCAAAAATTAGCCAAAAAAAATATGG
>JAPYZI010003483.1:0-41993 GCA_030523105.1 Ophioninae sp. A BG-2022a | reverse complement strand
ATGATTTTTCGATTTTTGGCAGAATTTCAAAGTTGGACCATCGATTTTTGCAAATTTTTCCATACATACCCCTTTGCCTCTTTTTTTTCGATTTTTCAAATGGACTTTCCGGGAAAACTATGCGAGGTATCGATACGAATCCAACGCCATTGTTTAAGTTAGGCAAAAACCTTTTCCAAACTCACTAATTGAAAGTCGATAGCATACGGGAAGCTCACCCTACGACCTTTTGAAATATCGTGATTTTGGCGATTTCGGGAAAAGTGGCCTGGGAGGTTAAAAAAATTATTTTGCCGATTTTTAAGTATTAAACGGGTGTATTTGATCGGAAATTTTCCGCTGATTACGAATATGCCCGAGTTTTTGCCAAAAGTGCAAAATTAGCTTGGGAAAATGGAAAAAACTTTTCTAGAATATTTTTTGGACATTTTTGCCTGCTGCAGCTTACGGTAGCTATCGTAGCGACAGAGGTTATGAATCAGCGCACCGCTTCGAATTCTTATCGCACCGCTTCTTCGGTTCTTCCCTTTAGCCATCGTTTTGACCCTGCCGAGTCGAGAGATCGCGCTCGTATCGTCCTACGAGATTCCGAAGACTCGTCATTCCGGAGCCGTCAAGGTAGACGTGTCCGTTTATCTCGACAGAAAGAACAAGCCGAACGAGAAGACGAGTTTCCTCGCGAGTGGTGACGTAAACATCGAGAAGAGCACGGCGTCGGTGAACGGCGAAGCCAAGTTCACTTATCCGACACAACCGAAGGTTCGTACACGGAAGTGACGTTTTAAGACTTCTGCGGAGTCCTTCAACGACTCCTTCGGCGACTAGGAAAACTCAAAGTCATTTTTTATTTCCAAATAGGAATTGTGCGTGACCGGCAGGCTTCATTACGGTGGTGAACATTTGTTGGACGCTACAATCGACCTCGACGTTTTCGCTAAGAAGACCCAAAAGATATCGATCGTAGCGACTTTGATGCGAAAGAGCATAGAGAAGGGTTACAACGTGACGGGGCTCTTGGAAGTCCACAGTAAAGGTCAACAGCTCAAGGTCGACCTCCAGGAACATTTGGCAGTTTCGTCTCACGAGATCTCTCATGGGTCGTTCCTCGCGTACACCGATCAGCATCAGAAGCCTAGAAACACCGGATTACTCTTCACCCTTGACGCCTCCAAGGCTCTATTCCTATTGAAAGCACCGGAGAAGACCCTCGTCGACTTCCAAATGAAATACAAGCTCAGCAAAGAACTCCAGACCGTCGACGCGATGTATACGATCCTGGACAATCCCACGATGGTTGCTACCTTTGAAGGTCACAACTTCGCCAACTTCAAATACCAGGTCAACGAGCAAGGTGAGCTCTGTGCTCTTCGAGCCAAATTGCCAAACTCGATCGACCGAATATTCGCGTGGCGTTTCGATTTACAATTTGTACGATTGATTACTCTCAGACAATCCAAAGACCAAACTGACCGCCAATGGACGCCTAGTTCTCGGTGAATTAGCCGAGATGCACGCTGACTTCTTCGACAACGGCGAAAAGAAACATATCTTCAACGTTCTCGTTCATCTCGACGAAAGCAAATTCCTCAAATCCGAATTCGCCTACGAGAAAGACATAATCGTTGGGCTCATCGTGAGTCAACTCGATCAACGATCCTCCGATTCTTCGTTCCTTCGAAATGTCAAACTCAATTTCGCTTTATCGATTGACAGGATCATTCCCGAGAACGCGGAATCACTCTTGCGAAAAAACTGAAGGAGGCTGGTCAGGCAGTCGCGCAGGAGGCTGTTGTCGAGTTCAAGGATCTCGCGGCGCACTTGAAGAAAACGGCACCGAATTTAAAGCCCCTCGTCGAGTATTATCAAGGAGAACTCGACAAAATGAAAAAAGAACTTCTAGCCGATGAAACCATCAAAGAGATCGAAGCTGCACTGTGAGTTATTTTATTTTTACGTAGTTTAGATATCTCGATGATTCCTTCGTTAATCATGCAACGTCAATCATAGAAATCCTCGTGTTTTTCTTTGCTTCGTCATTGAGTGACCTTCGGAATAACTTATTTCAAAAAATCGCTCTAATTATCGCTAACTCCGAGATCCTCATTACCGTATCTTTGATAAGTTTAAATCTTATCGTAAAAAGAAAAACTGAGTGTCATGAAAATCAATTTGATCTTTCGTTTTCGTGACTTTTCGCACACTTTCGTTTAAAACGGGATAAGAATCTTTCGGAAAGCAAACGTTCCTGATGAAAATCCTGTTTATCAGGAAACAGTGATCCAATTGGATTTTTATGTGGATTTCTTTACGAGAGAATCCACATAAGAAAACGGTAGGATCCAGGAATATTCTGAAAGATTTTAGTGGACTCCTAATTAAGGTTGATAGTTGGAATCTTTCTTGAAGCAAGATGTTCTATCGTTGAAATCAGGCACAAAGTATTCGGTGGTGTGATGGTCGCGATAACCGAAACCCTCAAGCAAGCGGCTGGACACGTGTCAGAGTTGAACAAGCACCTGCACGAAATAATCGACAAGTTCAGCGAGGCGGTGAAATCGACGTATCCACATATGAAGAAATCCTTCGACAAAATCTTCCAAGTAGGAGTCGGGATAGCCGACGCGGCGGTTAAGCTGGGCATGACTTATTTCAAAACGATTTTGCACGTCGTGAACGAGCATCAAAAGGAGATCAAAGAATTGTTGGGTGTAGCGGCTGAGCTCTTCCAGGACATTGCTAAGATAGTCGTTAAGGGGGCTTCTCAGATCGAAAAGGAAATAAAGGAGATCGTTGTACTCGTTGTTCAGCAAATAAAGGCATTGCCGATTTATGAAACGATCAAGGAAAAGTACTCGGATCTTGCGGCTTATCAAGTGCCCGAAGCCGTTTTGGCACCGATCGAAGAAGCGTATCGTCAATTACTCAAAATCCTGCCGACCGAAGAACTGAAGGATTTCTTCACCGCCACTTACGAGTACGTCATGAAACACGTCAGACGTCAAAAGGTTAGATCTTCTTTTATCATTGCTTTTTACTGTTGCTTCGTCAAGTTACAAAGATGCAGCAGCGCTCGTCGAAAACAGCGAAAAATAACGATTATTGTTGTTCCAACTCGCAGGTCGACGATCAAACGGAGATCAAGAGGATATGGACAACTGGAATTCAAGCTATCAAATCACTGATCTCCCTCGTTCAGAGCCAATCGACTCTTGAGAAATTCTTAAGTTTCTACGTAATTCGCCTTCCCAGTGATTTCAGCGCGTTCAAGAATCTCCCTGGTATCGTTACCTTCAAAACGTCCATCCTCAATCTATTGCAGAACCGGGAGTTACCCACACCCGCTGATGTTTACTACGCTTACAGGTACATATACACATATTTTTCACTCGATGATCGAATCGGCTTCTTTGAAACGACCCGAGTTTACCCAAACGTCAAACTATTGTTACTGTCACGTCCAACGATCGATTATAATTAAAGACACTTCAATATCGATGATAACGTTCAATTTCAATTAGAAAATTTCAATTATAATGAAGAAATATTCGATTACAATAAAATATATGTATTTTAACGACAACAAAATTAATTATAACAAAGAAATGTTAATTATAACGTAACAGTTTAATTACTATGAAAAAAATTTAATAACAATGGAAAAAATATCATTGCAATGGAAATATTTAAATTACAAAAGATCGTTGTAGTTGAATAAATTTCCATTGCAATAATCTACATAATATTTGTTGGAAAACAAAAAACAATTTTTAAAAAACATTCTATTTAATATAAATAGAATTTACATCGTAATCGGTAATCACGTGACACGAGAAATATTCGATATATTTTAAAGCCATGTTCGTATCAACTCTAATATCAGGCTCTGAAGAAACCTCTGAAAGTGTAATATCAAAGCTTGAGAAATGATTATCCAATTTATCGTTGAATTTTACAATTCAATAGTTACGTAGTATTCAATGAATAAAAAATACAATGATTATTTCCCTCATTGCATTCGCACATTTCACACGAAATTGTTGTTAATCGGGCTTTGATTGAAGCGATTGGCATGATTTATCCTAATCGTATACAAAAATTCACTGAACCTTTTTATATTTCTATTTCGAAACAATTCACGTATTATTCAATAAAAATGATTCAACGAAATTATTCAATAAAAAAAGAAAAAAAAACTACAATACGTCAAGAACATTGTTGGTTTTAAAAATATCCATTCAGTGATATCTAGACTCCGTATATCTGAAGAATTATCATAATTTTTACAAAAAAGCTTTTTGTATCCCTCTCTTGATTGTTTTTTTTTTTTTAAAGTCGTTATCAATCGAAACGAAGAATTTTACGAATCGTTGTTTCACGTTCAGGCCTACTCTGCGTCCGAGCGATTTAATACCGCCGTTCAGCAAAACTGGTCTGTTCGTCGATGGTGGACATTTCTTTACGTTCGACGGACGTCACGTGACAATGGCTGGTACCTGCGATTACATAGTCGCTCAGGATATGAGGGATGGAAATTTCTCGGTGATCGCAAATTTGGCTGGTGGAAAATTGACGAGTGTAACCGTAACAGCTCCTGGCGAGAGTATTACGATCAAGTCGAACGGAAACGTGAGTTTGTAAATACGATCAAGTGGACAGCCAGATATTTTCATTTTTCGAAATTCTGATGACGAATTATCAATTTTTCTATTTATAGATTCTGGCTAATGGAAAACCCGGGGAATATCCGGCCAGTACGAAGAACCTTCGCGCCTTCCTTACCCCACCGATCGTTAACGTCAAGTCGGACTATGGAGTACATCTTATGTGCACTCCGAAATCCCCGATGAGCTGCGGGCTTCGAGTATCCGGCTTCTATCTCGGTAAGGTCCGCGGTGTTCTCGGTGACGGCAACAACGAGCCCTATGACGACTTTACTCTTCCCTCGGGTCACGTGAGTTCTTTTTTTTTTTTTATGACGCGTCATACCAGCGAGCTTCTGGTGTGTAGAGAAAGAAAAGACGTTGGACATAATTTTTCGACGCGCTTGCTCATTTGCGAGAACGGCGAGTGAAAGTTTATTTTGAAAAATAAACTTTTCAATAACTCACTTTAATCATACATTTATATTGAATTTTATTAAATCGAAATAAAACGTTTAATATACTTTATTGCATTTTATTTATTAAATAGAATATGTAAATTTGGAGTTTATTCATTATTTTACATTTCGATTAAAGTTTTATTTCTTATTTGAATTTGTTTGATATTAATATTGATAATAATGTCATTATTTCTTTGAAAAGAAAATTTTAGTATTTTTTTTTAACATATATTTTTTAAAATATTTATTATGAGTTATTGCGTAGTAGTGTTTTGATTATTGTAATAGCTTTAGGAAAGTTTAATAGTAATGATATTATTATGGGAATATTTCTTTCAATGTTTTTTTTTTTTTTTTATTAATTCACGATATCGATCCGTTGTTGGAAATATAGATAACGGAAGACGAGAGCGAGTTTGGTAATGCTTACAAATTGAATTCGGGATGTCCGGCCGCACCAGTTGTTGATCACAAAACTCATCAGCACGATCCAACTTGCACCGAATACTTCTCCGGAAATTCTCCCATGAGGTTCGTATTCGAGGACGTTTCTTTATGAAACAATATTTTTTCGAACGCCTAAAAAATTTACGATCGATATTGATAAAGCCTGATGTGACGTAAAGCTTAAATAAAATGATACGAAAGAGCCAATGAATGTAAAGAAAATGTAACCCGTTTTTCTTTGCAGTGGATGCTTCAATTACGTTGATCCGAGAAATTATCGTCAAGCTTGCGATCACGCGGCAAGTGCCGGTACTCATCACGCAGCCTGTCTCATTTCCGGCGCTTACTGGGCCGCTTGTCTCAACCAACGTGTCTTCATTTCCATTCCTAACGCTTGTGGTGAGTCGATCCCTCGAATTACAATGGTAGCATCGTTCCGAGAGGACGCATAGTTGCGCCCCCTTCCTCTCTTTGACTCCTGTCCCTTTATCGCGTCGATAGCTAATCACCACGTTGCTAATTGCTAGTGATTCGTTAACTGAAGCCAATCGCAGGTAGAATCTAACTTGCGCATCCGTTGCAATTGAAGAAATTTCAGTTGGAAAGAAAAAAAATGTGAATTGCGAAGGAAAAATATCAATAACGAAGAAAAAATATCAATTTAACTAAAAAAATTTCAATTACAACAAACAAATATCAATTACAACGAAAAATCTTGTTATTACAACGAACAAGTTTCAATCACAACGAAATCATTTGAATTTGAGCAAACAAAAAATTAAATTACAACGAAAAAATGTCAAATTGAATTAAAAATATTAAATTTCACCGAAAAAAACTTCAATTTCAATTCAAGAAATGAAATTGCAACGAAAAAATGTCGATTTGAACAAACGAATTTCAATTAAAACAAAAAAATGTTAATTCGAAGAAATAAATTTCAATTGCAACGAAAAAAATTCAATTTGAATAAAAAAATTTCAATAACAACGAAAAGATTCGATTTCAGCGTTTGGGTTTACCTATTTTACCTATATATTTTCAAACAAATTCTTAATCAATCGGCCGAGTATTTTTCATCCTTTTTTCAAAATCTTTTTATCAAGAAACCGGGTAGAATCCAATAATCTGCTTTTGTAGACATCTTACGTAGTGTCCCTATTGAATGTCCCTGTAGGAATACGTCAAGATCCAGAGGCTCATAAAAAAACGTTTGCCCGGGCACTTAAATTTCCCTTTGCATCAAACGAAATAGAACCCAAACGACAATCAGGTCCATCCATTTATTCGGCTTCTGGCAGCGTTCCAATATTCACGATCCGCGTGTTTCATTCATTGGTCCCCTTCAATCAGGAAAGTGCAAAGTCAAGAGCGACGAGTTCACTGCTGGCGATACCTTCAGCGTTAAAGTGCCGCAAAAACAGGCCGACGTATTACTGGTAGTGGAGCAGGAAGCCCAAAACGAGAAGATCTTTAAGGAGCTCATTCAGCCTCTGATAGTTGACATCAAGTCCGAATTCAAGCATCATGGAATCACGTGAGTGCTGTTATTCCAATTTTTTGATAAATCATATCCAACCGATGATTCTATAGCCAATTATCTCTTCCCTATTGGTTATTATTTTCATTTTTATGTTTATTATTATTATTATTATTATTATTATTATTATTGCTATTATTAGTATTATTATTACCATTCTTATGATCTATAATTTTGTTATTATTATTATTATTATTATTATTATTGTTATTATCGTTGTTATGATTGCTTTAGCTTTTATTGAGTTCTCGTAACTCACTTTTCTTCACTTTAAGTTTAAGTTAAGTTTAAGTTAAGTATTCGTTATTGTATTTTTAGTTCCAGTTTCGATTTTTGTTACATCACTCCATTGCTTTATTTCTTTATTTTGTTAATTGTACAATTGATTTGATGAACTTGTTTTATTTCGTTGCTTTTGTTAATGATTTATAACATTGTTCTCTTAGCGTCAACTTTTTTTGCCCGAAAGTTGGTTGGGGTATAAAAAAATCATAAAAATCAATAAATGAATCAAGAAAAATGAGTAATTTGATATTTTTTGTTATCGTTTTTTTCAGCGATTTGCACATCGGTGTGATCGGTTTTGGCGAGCACATGAAGTGGCCTCAGCATTACACGACTGGTGGCAGTATGAACATCGAAGGTGACATAACCAATATGAAATTCGTGCCTCGAAGCCATCTCATTTCTCTCGAGGTAATTCAACGGGAATGTTCAGCCTAGCATTTAGCTTGGCAATTGCCTATCGATCATCCGAAATGCCCACATGTGCGGTTTGTTTCATTGTTGGATAACAGGAAGCCAAGGCTGGAGATACACCAACGAAAGTCAAGTTTCTGAAGCAGAGACTCGACGTTGAGCTCGGCACGTTCCAGCTCACCGACGCTTACGAGGAGGCCATTCGTTATCCCTTCAGACCTGGTGCTGCTAAAGTCGTTGTTGGCGTTGTCGCTTCGCCATGCGAGAAGAGCCCGCTTCCTCTCTCCGTAAGTATTTCTATCTCTTTATCAGCACTCCCAGAGTCCTTATATTTCTTCATCCGGACAATCTATTATCAATCTGCTGGGCTACTTTCACCCTTCACTCGGACTCGTCGTTCATAGGATTTTAATACGGGCGTAATTAGGACTCGATATATCTAGAAGTACCTTCGATGCGTTTGAGAAATCGTCTCAGTGTCTCTTCGAAAAAAAATCACTGATTTTCGCGATTTTTTGTTTTTTTTTTGTTTGTTTTTTTTTAAATGTTTTAATAAAGTCATCGGTCTGGTTTTCTTTTTCTAAACAAATACATTCATCCCGAATACTTCTTTTTTTTTTACGTTCATTTATTTAGTGTATAATAATTCAATAATTTGTTGAAATTACACGTTTAAAAAAAGATCGTGATTTTGTACGCAAACAAGTATTTTTTAAAACAATATTTTATTCAAGGAAACATACGCATTATCAATAAGCCCGTAAAAAAATGTAATATTACATATTTTTGAAATCAATTATTTTTGGCCAAATTCAATTTTACAAATGTTTCAATTCAATTGATCAATGTTAAATAAAAATAACCATAAAATTCGATTATCGCGAATCCATTAATATTAATCGTAAAAACAACGATGATACTTTCAGCTTCAACAGTTGAGGCTCGTTATGGGTCAAAAAGTGTATCGGGATCTCGGCTTGACGTATTATCATATCGCATACCTGGACGAGATTCTCGTCTCCGGTAAGCCGCAGAAGAACGTAATCGGCTTTGACGCCCACGGTGCTTATACTTTCGGCGACAGCAAGAAGAAGCCTCTCGAGGGAAACGCTGAAATAAGGAACAATCTCGTGCTCCAGAACAACGACGTTTGCGCTAATTTCGCTGTTACCGTAAGTTCATCAACGTCTTCGTTAATTCTCGTTCTCGTTTCGTATTCGAAAGTGAAATATCGTTTATCCCTCGAACTGGATATTGACTACCGAATCCATTTTTTTTTTGGTTACATTTACATTTCGTTACATTTTTTGTACATTTTTTGTTAAAAAATGTTACATTTTTTTGAAAATGTTACATTTTTTGTTGAAAATGTTACATTTTTGTTGAAAATGTTACATTATTTGTTGAAAATGTTACATTATTTGTTGAAAATGTTACATTTTTTGTTGAAAATGTTACATTATTTGTTGAAAATGTTACATTTTTTGTTGAAAATGTTACATTTTTTGTTGAAAATGTTACATTTTTGTTGAAAATGTTAAATGTTACATTTTTTGTTGAAAATGTTACATTTTTTGTTGAAAATGTTACATTTTTTGTTGAAAATGTTACATTTTTTGTTGAAAATGTTACATTTTTGTTAAAAATGTTAAATTTTTTGTTGAAAATGTTAAATTTTTTTTTGTTTTTATTTTTTTTTTTTGTTTTTATTGTTCTCGTTCGCGAGCAGTCCGGTGGAGCGGCGTTCGCGGTCGATCATTTCCACGAGGCGAAACCGAACCAGAAGAAGCAGTTCGCCCAGGTAGCCGCGAGGAGGATCGTTGAGGGTCTCGTCAATACGGAACTCGAGGAGGACTGCGTTTGCCAATTGACCAATGGCATCGACGCCCGTCCACGCTGCAAAATCGTTGGGGACCCCCGGGGGGTATTTCTTTTTTTTTTTTTTTTTTTTTTCATTCGTTCTTAATTGGTCAACCCCTCGGCTGAGTTTTTGTCAACCGTTTGGTAAAGTTGGAATTCACTCTGAATCTGAATTACCCAATCTCATTAATCATTAGGGAAAACAAAATTAATTGATTATTTTTCTACAGTCCGAAATTACTCCCTAATAAGAAACCACTCCAATTACTTGAAAACTACTTGATTTCATTTCCCATTGTTCATTTCTGGAGAAAATTGGAATAAAAGTCATTTCATTTTCTGTTATTTTATTGATCATTTTATTAGATTTTTTAAAACCATTTAAAACATTTTATTAGATTTTTCAAAACCGGAATTTAATATTTAGTATTATAAAATTTATTAATGATTATTTCGTATATCTTTTTTTATCCGAAATACGAGAATTACAAAACAAATAAGTGTATTTTAAAGGAGTTTGAAAAGGGATAGGATGATCCTTTTCGGATATTTTTTCCAAAAATGTGTCACGTATTTTCAAAAATATTAGCGATGTTATTTCAAAGCACACGTTCTAAATGGCTAGCAAAAACAATATTTTTCCTGAAATTAATGCTCGTTTTTAATTTATTCTTTTTTTTTTTTGCACTTTTCGACAAATTTCAAGAAATTGTGAAAGGGGTGCAACCGACCATAAATCGAGTAAAAGAAGAGTTGAAAAAGAGTTGTGTAATCCGTCACTACACTCCCCTTTGTCTCTTTACTTTATACGAAATTGGTAAAAATTAAACAAAAATTCGTAAAATTACGAAAAACGCAAACAACAATTATAAAAAAAAAAAAAAAACGAGAAAAACTGTACGAGCTTGTTGTTTATTTCTGTTACAGAGGCACACCAAATCCGGGGTGAAGGGTTAAAAGCGCGAAAAAATGCCATCAAGATTTCAGCTATTATTAACAAGTAATTAGGCGTACGACGTATTTGTAATTGTTTTTTTTTTTGTTTTCTTCATCGTAAAATGCCGATGAGATAACGCGATCGTCTCCGAGCTGGTCCGCTCAATCTTACCCCTTTATCGATCTTTTATAACCCTTTTATCCTACCCGTTGCTTCTAAGTTAAACGATACGCGAGACGATGATAGGAGTCGCGAAAGGAGACTCGCAATGAGCGACGGTCGAGTTCAACGCACGTGCGTTTTTGTAACGATTGAACGAATTATCGGAGACGTTCCCGTACGATCCTTTGTGAATAAACGTGAATTTTGTAACGAATACAAAACGATGGTGCGAGATCATTTTTTTTGCTCTTGTCTTCATTTCCTTTGGCCCTTCAAGTAACGTATGTTTATAAAGTTATTATTACGGCAGGTAAAAGCTTGACCGAACGTTGAAGACGTTTGGGGTTTGTTTGACAAAAGCGTGTACGCGATATTTAAATTGTAAATTTGGTTAGAGGTTAATTTCAAACGGCAAAGGATGGCGAAATCCTTTGGCTAAAATGCTTTTGACAAAAAACATCGATATTTAGCGAAGCGTCGCCGCGATGTTTATTGTCCGAAAAACAGATCGACAAAATTTGGCTCATTCACCATATATCAATTGCAATCGGTGTTTTAAGACTCGTACGTGATAAAAAATTGATAACGCTATGACGTTTCGCTTTTTTTTCGCACTTTTTATCGTTTCCATTTTATTTTTCGGGATATTATTATTATTATTATTATTATTATTATTATTATTTAATACGATAGAGGTTAAAACGAAAGAAAGACGCGTCTTCGTAAAGATTCAGACGCGCTTTGATAATGTCTTACGTATCGACGTCAGTGATGTGCGACGATGGCGATAAATTTCTCAACGCCTGGGCCTTACGAAGTCGAACGCGAGCGGGGATCATCCCGAGATTAAATTCGATCTACCAACCACGATGTTTCGCCCCTCACGTCGACCTGACACGTGCTCGACTGGCTTACGGGAAATTGGCTCTGCCTATGCTGGTTATTAGGCTATTGGAGAAAAAAATAAAAAACGACTTTTTTGTTTTTCTTTTTACAGTATTTGCGATCGAGTTTTACGTAAATTCAACTTTGGTACCGCGAAATTGAATTTTTGCGAGAGGCTGGATAAAAAGTAGTTGCTTCCGGTACGCTGTGGTTTTCAGGCAAAAATAATAGCCGTGAATTAACGGGTCTCCATAAATCGGGGACGCAATGAACCGATCGGTTTTTAAATTTTTTCTTTTATTTTTTTTTAAATTTAATTATTTTAATAATTAACTTTATTAATTAACGTATGTATTATTTTTAATATTAAATATATTAAGGTTAATTAATATATTCTTTTAATAATATGTAAACGTTATATTTTATTGTTTATTTTAAATATTAATTTTTTTTATTAATACAATGGATATAACCTCCAATATTTGTATTTATAAATATTGAAAACATTACTGGATTGACCGCCGGATAAAAAATTAGTTTGAAACGGGGGAATCGTGGATTTACAAGGCCAGATCTTTTCGTATATGTTTAGCTTTACGAATAGCTAATTTTAATAATCGATTAACATTTAGAAATGTTGGTTTTACATATTTAATAATAATAATCGAAGTTAAATTTGAGGATATTTACGCGTTTGAAAGTAACTATACGACTGCTCCAACCGTTGAAAAAGATGCCTCTATTTTTAAATTTAACTAATACATTCAGATAATCTTATTATAATCAATATTAACACAAAAAGTAAATTTATATTTTGCTTTCCGATAATCGCTGATTAATCAAGCGTTAACATAAATCTATTTATTTGAAATTAAGTCTAATCAATCGCACGATTATAAATTTCGATGATAATATAATATTCAAAATTTATAATATTTTCTAAATTCATACGTTCACGACTACTAAATTATTGAGTAAAAAAATGCCAAAATATATCATTTTAATTCTATAATAATAATTTGAAGGACTATTAAAAATTAGTGTTTTAAAAAATGTTTTTGAATGAATATTCAATAGTTGAATATTTATCAAAAGAATAAGTGATTCAATTTTCAAAAAATAATTAATGAAATAATAGTGTTAAAATTGATATTAGATATTTGAAAATTATTCAGTAATTTAAAAATGTTTCAACTTTTTATAGAATTACAAAGAATTATTCCTCGTACGTTCAAGAATTTTGGTGACCTTTTTAAAAGACCCGTCCAGCGATATCTCAATATTCGATATTCCGTTGTCAAAATAAATATTAAAAGTACGAATGTCAATTAAGGAATATCTTATTTAACCTGCATTATCGGATAACGCGTACGAAAATGTTATTTATTTAGTCTTGGTAGATAATTATACGATGACATAAAAAAGTATCACTAATTATCGAACAAGATACGAGAGCTGAGCTCGGGCGAAGATCGGTATACGAGGAGGCAAACCGTAGCCAGTATAGTCGACGTTCTGGTCAATCCGGAGGAAATAAGTGGTGCGATAGAGCTCGGAATAGCCGAGAGGTAAGTGGCTCCTTACGTGTGTTCTCTGTTAAACGATGAAGTAATTAAGGGCCTTCGGGGTTCTAGACTGGCTGAATTGTTGCTTTCCGAGGATCCGTTTATACGAGAAAAAGTGGCCATTGTATACGGAACGATGTGCACCAGAGATGCTGGCAGAGAAGCCATATTGCGAAATCTCAAGATCCTTAATAACCTCTCCACAGGAATCGTCGATCCTCTACCCGTAGTTCGTGCAAAAATGGCCCAAGTCCTTGAAGTTCTCGCTCGACATCCTCCCGGTTCGCACATTTTTTTTCCACCTCTTCAACTTTCTCGCTCTCTTTTTCTCTCGCCTGGCTCCGAGAATTACTCGCTGATCCCACCGAACGATGAAAAACACTTTTTTTATGCCCTCCCAATTTTATTTTCAAAATTTTATCTTGTCTTTCTCGATCGGATAATTTATTTGTAATTTTTTATACGATTTTTCTTTGTTTTAACAATAACGGGGAAATATCGTAATTTTTACTGATATCCAGCGTTGAAAATGTTACTTTTGACAATAATGTACTCGTTTATTTATCCCGATTTACGACAATAACGTAATTGTTCATTGCAATTCATGGCTATAGTACGTTTGTTTATTTATGGCGGTTTGAAATTTATTTATTTGGAATTTGTATTTTTTTGTATTGTTTGTATTGTTTACAGTAAATAAATAAAGTAAATAAATATTTGTATTGTTTACAGTAAATAAATAAAGTACTGTTAAACGTTGAAATCTTCTTTTTGTTTAAAGTTGTTCGTCACTCGAAACAACTTTAAACAAAAAGAAGATTTTAACATTTAAAAGTATTTTATTTATTTACTATAAAAAACAATGACGTTATTTTTCATCAAGAGTTCGAAGGAAAAACAAACATTATCTTAAACGATTTAAATGTATTGTTAAGTTTAATGAATAATAAATAATTATGTTATTATATTATTATATATTATATTATGCATCAATGATACAATTCTATATTAATAATAATAAAATAATAATAACAATGATGTCACTCTCCGATCAAAGCGGCCGAGAAATTGTGCTCGCTGGGATTTATGGAAGTGATTTTCGATCGGATCGTCAATGAGCAAGAGAGCGCTGTATTGGTACAAAATCAAGGATTTATTTCTTTCAAATGCATTTTCCCGCGCTGAACTATCAAAGGCAAACTTTCTCATTTATTACTCGGGTCTTTCAAGCGCAATCAATTTTACACCTATTATTTCTGCTTAATGCGATATTTCATCAACAATTAACAAGTTTCCAATCGACGATTATACAACGCAAGGTCGTGCATCTGGAATCTCTGGAATCACTGATGCTGCTGAACGAAAAGGTCAAAATGCGCGCGCTAGAGATAAACGGGATGGAGAATCTTCTCGCTCTGCTCCGATACAACGACGAAGAGAAAGTTGTCGCTGGAGCACTTTCTTGTACGGCTATTTTGTGCGAGCCAATATTCGGCAAAGAAAAATCACGCGAGCTGGATATCTTGCCGATCCTGGTGACCTTACTCGACGATCAAGTACGAATCGAATTTCGACGATGATTTAATCGCAATGACGAGAGTTTTTATCCAGTTTCCCTATTCCCTTCTGAGAATTCTGGACCGTAATTTCAGGAGGGAAATGAAGTTTGGAATTTTTTAAAAAATTAGCAGAAGATGATTATAATAATTAGGAAAGTTAAAGTAATTGAACGAACGAAGAATCGTGTTCAGTTTGAAATTGGGTGAAAAATCAACAGCGCTGCGCCGTTGCAACCAAAGCGGCGAACGTGATCGTTTTCATGACGACCACGTCGCCTGGCAAATCACGAGCTTTTGCATTGAACGTCACCGAGAAACTGATTAAATTTGCCGTCAATTGTACGCGAGATCGAGAGCTTCAACTGGCTTCTATAAAAGTAAATAAATCAAAGATTAAACGATTTTGTCGTTCTTCGTAAAGATTATAAAATTAAGATTTTTTTTCTTTTTTCGTTAATTAGGCTTTGACGAATATCGCGGAATATCCAAAGGGGCGATCGATGCTGTTGTCGAATTATTGCATGTTAATCGAGGACCTCGATACTGGCGGGCATCCAACCGTAGAGGATCATAAACGTATATTGCTTGAAGTAATACGCTGGCGACCGTGACACTTCATGATCTTTTTTGAAAATTCATTTGAAATTAGTAAACTATAGTTTTGCAATTCCAATAAGCGAGGCTTGCGCTGTTCTTTGTTTATTCATTCGTGGTGATTATCGGAATGTTGAATCATTTAATATTTTGGAAATAAATCATTTTGGATCGTAGAGCTGCTCATTGTTTTCGAATCAATTTCTCAACCTAATTTCAATTCCTATTCTGCCAATCTAACTTCAATTATAATTTTTTCAACCTAATTTAAAATCCAGTTTTTCCAATTTCATTCAAATTTTTATTTTTTCAACCATTTTCAATTAACATTTTTCCAACCTATTTTCGAAACCCATTTTTCCAACCTAATTCAAAATCCAGTTTTTCCAATTTCATTCAAATTTTTATTTTTTCAACTGTTTTAAACTTATATTTTCCCAACCTAATTTCGATATCAATTTTTTCAACGGATTTTCCATTCCAAATTTATCAATTTATTTTCAATTCCAATTTTTCCATCTTGCTTTCGATTCAAATTTTATCAACTTATTTTCTAATCCAATTCCCGATAACTAATAAATTATATACTCCTACTCTTTTTATTTTTAATTATCAAACACTCTTTTCAGCCATTCTGTTATTCCAATTGTCAATAAATTTTGCGAGCGTTGAGGCTTTTACTTCAAAATTTTGTATCTAATAAAATCTCATTATGCAATGTGACGTTCAAAGCGTCGTGCCATTTATATTTAGACCTTCGTTCGAGTGAACTTCCGAAAAAAAAAAATACCAGAATTTCATTGAATATAATTGGATCGTGCGACGATGTTGGCCCATTCATTTTTTGTTTTTTCACTTTTTTTTCATTCGAAACGAACATACGTCATGCGTGAAAAAAAAAAAAAATACAACGCGACAGATTTTTGTTTGCCCATATTACACAGTAATTGGCATGAGAATTTTACACCTGAGGAAATACGCCGTTGATTCCTACATTGGTCGAATGTAGAATAAATATTGTATTTACATTGTATATTAAGGGGATTTAGGGGGTGATTCACGAGAACGATTTTTTATCGCCTCGCTCATCAGGATTTTTGTGCGCGTCGTAAAAGTTAGACAGCCCGTCCTTTTATTTGTACTTCATTGCAGTCACGTTGGGTGGTTACGGTTCGTGGAAGCTTTTTTTTTTTGGAGTTTTTTAAATTCACGCTGGTGATGTCACTGCGTGAATGACAAACGCTCGTTCAATTTATTGTTAAAATGACGCTCATTTTTTTTTCTCGATATCTCTTTCTTCAATTATTCTCAGTATTCCTTTCAATCAATTTAGTCGTCGACATCGAAGCAGGAAAACTGGGATTTTACCATCGACGAAAAACATTGATGTTGTATTGTCTGCTTTTTTATAATTAAAAAAAAACATAATTGTTGAAAAAATAATAATAAATACTATTTATTAATAAAATATTATTATTATTATAAATGAATTATTATTCAACGTATCATTTTATTTATCTCTTCTTTTGGTTAAATAATTACTGCAACGGCTACGACACGGGGGCCGGAAATGAAAATAAATGATTTAAAAAAAAGATTAAATAGTTATGATTGATCTAGAATTAAAAATCCGCGATCGATCCATTTTTGATGAATTTTTTGGTTTATTCAGTAGTCATACGAGGTTTTTCCAGTTTCCCCGTGCCCTCGTACGTAACGCGATTTACGTTAAGCTAGCCGGTGACGGGACAAAATTCAATTGAAATCTGCAATGCGTAAAAGTGTGCAAAAGCTTACTCGGTATTTAGGAAATAAAAAAATTCACTGTAAATATGGTGGATTTGATTAAAAAAACTGACTATTTGCTTATCATGCTTTTGTTTACTTAGATTGTTATTCGCATGTCTAATCTTTGGTACCCGAAACGAAACGGTTGGATTTCCCAACGATTTCTCACTTCCCGTTCGTGGCGCATCGATTATTCACACTTATCAAACCGTTTGTTTGCTCCGCATTTTCACACCTCTCGACACGTGTGTACACAGCGTATACACATTTTACGGGAAGATTTATCGGATACGTGACGCACCGTCTTACCCTCGCGCGTATTTTTCGTGACTAATGGCGTAAGATCGTAAAAACGAAATGTTTACGACCTTTCGCGATTCTTAATGTCAAACGGATGTATTTCTCACGGTGTCTTTTTATAGCCATCCGACCGGAAATTGATGGAAAGGTGAGCACGAATTTTCGCCCTTTTTCTGCAAAGGGAAACAACAATCAAAGCGGAATAGGTTGAACTCGAAAACGAGTTTGGTCTTAAATATATCTAATTTTAAGGATAAATAGAAATTTAGAAATTTAATTATTCCTCTGTCATCAGTAATAATTGTCGAATTCGACAAAGATTTACGACACTTTTGACTTAGCTTTTTTCACTGATTGTATATTTGTTTCAACTGCTTAGAAATTGTTTTTTTTTTTCGTTTTAAAATTAATCAATGATAATTTAATTAATTTGAATTTCATTTGATTTAAACAAACAATGCAATAAAATTACGCAATTAAGTTATTAAATTATTGATTTATATAATTAAAAAATGAATTCATTAATGTAATAATTAGTTATTTAATTGTTGATTTAATTTCGTTCACTTTAAGATAAAAAAGTTAATGAAATTAAATTAAATTAATTGAATTTAAATAAAATTGATACAATAGCTGTTTTCACACAAGCGACCTTGCAAAATTCACATGTATTCAACTACTAAATGATTTATTGAAAAAATCGAAGATAATTAATACATTATTATTTATTCAAGAATTATGATTCATTTTTTACAGAATTTGAGCAATTTTGGCTTCTTTTTCCATTCATACAGTAAAACCTCCAAAATTCGCTATATAATGGACTCCAACTTA
Organism: Ophioninae sp. A BG-2022a; assembly: GCA_030523105.1. Classification (NCBI taxonomy): domain Eukaryota; kingdom Metazoa; phylum Arthropoda; class Insecta; order Hymenoptera; family Ichneumonidae; species Ophioninae sp. A BG-2022a. The sequence continues at coordinate 23,722 of JAPYZI010003483.1, read as the reverse complement.
ATCGGCTGGTAACCTTTTTCAGAAATCATAACTGGAAATCCCTTTTTGTCGTTTCGTTCGAATTTCCAGGTGAAAAACCGTCAAGCCTTGCAGAAATTAGTCGACCATGATTCATCTCTGATAACGCACGATGAGTAAAGCGATAAGAAAAATCATGGTATAAACGAAAGCTTTTTTTTTTTTTTTTTCGTTTCGTTTCGTATCGTTTTCACGGAAGACATTTCGAATGTGATAGAAAGCTCCCTGGTGGGTCGTATCGTAGCAATGAATATGGAAATATCCTGTAGTGTGTATTCATGGTGATGGAACTGGTGAACTGGAGCAATGCTTACCTATGTAAATCAGCGTTGACGGAATTAACGAAACTTCCCGGCCAAACTTGCGCGACTATTTGCGGAGTTTCCAATGTTTACGAGGCAAGACCTTGACAAACCTTGATACGTTTCGTGCCATCGAACAAACAAAAATGCAACTTTTTCGGACTGAAAAAAAATAAAATAAATATATATATATATATATATATATATATGTGCACATGGAAATAAGTCATCGTGGGCTGATGGGTGATACGATTCCTTTTTTTTTTTTTTTGAAGCCGTTCCAAAATGCAAATACGAATTTATTTTGATTGGCACACTAAAGACTCGATGGCGAAATTTGATTCGTTCAAATATGACCTGTACTATTCGCTGATGGCTCTGCCAATCGTGATATCTTTTTTTAGCCATGTGCTATCAGAGAAAGACGGAGAGAGAGACGATTCACCCGCTGTGCGAAACCCGGAAACGATAATTAACAATTTTTAACGATTTTTCAAAAATACAGAAAACCTATCTTTTTTTTAATATCTACACTCAGACATTGACGAAAATCACTTTTTTTTACATTTTTTTATTGTTGGAAATTTGAAATACGTTATTACTTTTTTTTTTTCAATTTTATTGGCTCGGTGATTCGAAAAAATGGTTCAAATTTTTCGTTTGAGATTTTAATTAAAAGGCTAAAAAATGTTATTTTCGGGCTTGGTAACAATAAAAAAAAACATTTATGTTTTTTGTTTTGGATGCTGGTGAAAAGGGAAAAATTTCGTATTTTTGGGCTTGATAAAAAAAAAGAAAAGAAGTTTTGCCCTTTAAAAAAAGACAAAAATTATTTTGTTTTTAACATTTTTGTTTTTTTTTGAATGTTAGATAAAAGTCCAAAATTTCGTTTTTTTTTCAAAAAACATTCTTATTTTTTTTATATTAAATTTCAAAAATAAAAGTTTTCTAAAATTTCGTCAAAAACATAGGTTTTTTTTTCGTTTTTCCTAAAAAAAAAAAAAATTAAAAAAAAAGAACAGTTTCGAGAATACAATCTTAACTGGAATATCGCGGGGATATATTTGATTGTCAGACAAGATTGAGTTTCGCGAACGTTGATCGAGGTGATACGGTAGAGGGCGAAGCGGACGCGGAGACGAACGAAATATAACGGATCTTCCTCTTGCCGATCCGCGAGAATCCCAATCCGCGTTCGATCGACTTTCCGAACGTGAATTCGCGGCAATTTCAATCAAACGTAGATACCCGCAGGGACATGTTCGAATATGCGCATATATAATACACGCGACGTATGAATCGACACGACAATTTGCATTTTGAAGAGGGAGCGAAAAAAAGAAACGCTTCATTGAGACCGCGCGGTGAAATTGTGTCCGCAAGGCCGCATCGCGACCGAGGCCTTGTACGCAAACTCGACCGTGTCTGCTCGATGTCAGACACGATCTACTGCGACTCATCGCGGATCGTGCAAAATATTAAAACGCTGTGACGACTGCTAGTATGATGGTGGCAATAATGAGGATTTCCTTATTATTATTATTATTATTATTATTATTGTTATTATTATTATTATTATTATTATTATTATTATTATTATTATTGTATGAATTATTGTCATTATGAAAATGAATGATTATTATAACATACGTACATACGGAGAGATGACGACAAAAATAGATTTTATTATGCAAGGTAAACGATACGAGAAATTAAAAAATTTAATAAATTATAATAACAATAATAAATGTAATAGGAATAATAAGAACTAAAAAGAGCGAGTCAAAATAATAATACATCGTACCATACGCTAGGGGAAAAATAAAATTATGGAACTTAAGTAGTAAAAGTAAATAAACTATATAAAAGAAAATAAAAGATGAAAATAAAAAATAATAAAGAAATAATAACAGTGATAAAAGAAGTGAATCCAGAAACGCAAAAGACGGAGAGAGAAAGGGATGTTGATGATTATTGTTTAATTATAATTTATATTTTTTATCAGTGCAACAATTTTCACATGCTTTTGATACAAGTTTACATCTCGAATATATGGGAAAATCGTGGATTTACAAATTTGGATTATATCCTGTGCGTTTAGAATTACAAATAGCGAGTGTAAAAATAAAAAAATATTTCAAAATGTTAATATTCTTATTTCGACGATTGAGAAATGTACGAATTATCAAAATTAATACGTTCTGATCGTTTTATTGTTATAAATAATAACCCCAGCACTTTTTAATTATTGAATTTCCCAATGATCGCTGATTTGCACGAGTTAATAAAATTCGAAAAATAATTTAGTAAAAAAATCTTAAATAATAGTACAATTATTCTAAAATAAGCGTTAATTACCATCCAGTAAGAATTCAATTCCGTCCGGTTCATACGATTAAACTGAATTTGCTGAATTACGATTCAACTTCGAAACAATGCGGTATAAGTGTTGACACGAGAGAGAGGGAAAGACAGAGAGAGAGATATCGAGATTAAAATCATACATATCGTAAATTGTGGAAAATAATGACGCGTGACGAGGAGACATTAAATTATCGATTGTCGCATATCCGCGCTGACTTTGCAACTGGTAAGTTTTTACCGAGAATTTCTAGTCGCTAATAACAATCAGCACGGTTTTGTTTTTTTATTTTTTTTTTTTTATATTCCACGGATAGATCCGTTAGAGCAGATAGAACGAGTAAACGGGGTTGTGAAAAAAACATACGTAAATGTTAAGAATTCCGAATTCTTAAAATACGTAAATTTATAAATTTGTTCGACAAGAGCGTGTACGAAAAAAATTGAAAAACAAAACGGAATAAAATATTTTCAAAAATTCTGCTTGTCCTACAGAACCCAATAGTTGACGCTTGATTAATTGTTAAGTGATAAAACCATCACCGGGATGAATAATCGCTTTTTATTTCCAATACGTGTATTTTGATAGACATGATTTTGGACAGGTACGTTTAAACCGGTATAAACGACCCCGTGTCATTCAGACATTCCGAATTATGGGGAATATTGTTTCGTTTGATGATGCAGTTCAAACGGTCACCGCTCTTTGTACGGTTCGGTCACCCATGTGTGATTTCCGGTGACAAATATCGAGCTACTCAAAGCCAAAAAAAAAACGTGAAAAAAGGATTAAAAAAGGAAAAGAAAGAAACACGGTTGATGACCAGCTGGGATACGAGCCGTGAATGAACGCGACCTGTCAACGTCGTTTTTACGTTGACAATCAACCAGGAAATCAAGCCTCGTTTGTTTCCTGTCTCCCCAAATGTACCATTGTCATTCTCGATCGTTAAACATCGTCCGGTTGAAAAACGAACAACAATAATACAGCGGGTCGGTAATAGCGTCCGATCGATATAACGGGTTGGACACGAAATTGAAAAGACTGTAAAAATGTGACCCATCGCGAGTACAAAAAAGCCCACGCGGGTTTTAAAATCGTTTGATAATGTTTATCGGTAAATAAAAAAATGCGATACCGCGCGAAAGGGATCTTGAAGAAAAACGACTCATGGGATCGTAAGATGATTGCGCGAGTGTATAAACGCTCGTAACGGACGAAGAAACGGAATCGCCTGCGGGAAAACCGAGATCTCGGGAACTTCCCAGATCTCTATATATAGGATCGTTTTGGTCGGACTCGCGTGAACATCTGCTTCGTATACGGAAATAACGATCGTCATTCACGGAGTATGCAAAGGAGCCTCGAACCGGTCCGACGGTTGCACTATATGCAATAATCGTGACGAGAGTCACGTGCTCTTTTCTCCGCTATGTTATTTTTTACGCGAACTGCCAACGAGCAACGTGTTTGCACGCTGCGCTACTGCAAAACCTGCGCGTGATCCATCAATGTGCGCGCATTTTATTTATTTTATTTATTTTATTTATTTTATTTATTTTATTTATTTTATTTATTTTATTTATTTTATTTAATAACTTAATTCCTATATATTTATATATATAAATATATATGCATAAATTGAATTTAATTTACGATGTATTTATTCAATACGTTTATAATTAATTTATTTTATTTAGTACCTATATTAAGTGGGACACATCGATTATTTAATGATTTACACCATCGTGCCTTGATTAATTAATGAATTGAAAAAATAAAAATAACGCAATTATCATTTTTGCCCTTAAAATGAATGATAAATTATTTAAATATGTTAAATTCATATTAATTAAATTAATTTATTTTCAGATTAATTTATCAATCCTTTAATATTATGTTTGAATAAATTTATTTTTTGTTTAATTATTATCGCGTTGTGATTAATGGTAATTATTAATAAATTGGTATCAAGCTTTAATTCATGAATACCTCATTGTTGACGTACTTCATTAATGTATTATTTAATTATAATCTTTATTTGATTGATCAATTAATTATTTATGAATTATTTATGAATTAATCTATTAAATATTCATTAAATATTCATATTGATCCATCGTTATCGAATTTTAATTAAGTAAATTATTCTTTAACTGTCATCGATGAGTGAATTAATTAATTGATTTATTTATTTATTTACGTTGCGCTATAATTAATTAAAAACAAAAGAAAATCGAATGGAGATTCCGTGGACTTCGGGGTCTTTTCCCGCGTGTTCATCCATAACGATCCACGTCCCTATTGCGATATAATATATTTAAATATTATTCGGATTCACTTTGGTGACTGATAGCGCGTTTTGAATGACAATTCTTCGGAGATCTGCGGGAATATTTGTCTCTGTTAGGGATCTACCGTTTCATCTGACGATGGAACGTCCATTTTTGACTCACTTCCCGAGACCACTTTTTACCAACCGGGCGTTGATAAATAAACTGTTAAATCGCCAAAACTGGCGCACGTGATAGCTACCGATGACCGGGAATAAAACCGTTAAAAAACAAGTTTGATCCTATTTAGTGACAGCACGTGTGGTGAAAGAGGATAACGTTTAACTCGTTATACGTAATTTTTTATATAGGCAATATTTTTTTATATATCTGTTTTTCAGCTTTTAGTCATTACGAATAATAAAGAAAAACAAAAACTCAAAATTTTGCAAAATTTACGTAATGATAGTTCTTTATAGGATTGTAATATTTGAATTATTTTCGATTTTTTCAGCAAATAATTTTGTTGTTATTTAAATGCCAATTGTACGCGCAATTGAAATGCAATTATGTACGAGTGGAATCACTTAAAAGTAAAATTCATTTTTATTGTATTTATTTATTTTTTTAAATATCGAGGTACAAAAATAAACAATAGCTATGTTATTCGTTTGCGCATAAATGCATTTCTTCTTTTTGAGTTCTTTGTTCTATTGTATAATAAAAGAATATTAAAGAAACGAGTAAAAACAATTTGTGTTTTAATTGAAAAAATAAGAATTGAAAAAGGTATCGATAAATAATAATTTTTTAAATTGTCGAACGAGGATTTGAAATTCTATCAAATTTGCACGTTTTACACGTGAGCAACCACGTTGTTTACTCGTTGGACTTTGATCGCAAAAATCACTCGCAATTTTTGTAGCGGAACGTAAACAAAAAAGAATTCTGCTCGCAATGATACATCGTACATTCTCACAAAGGGAGCCTTGACAGTTGTGCCAATCAACGCGTACACGAAATACGTTGGTGAAAAACCCACGCATCCCTATTGTTTCAAAACGTGTCCTCAGTTTTAAAAAAAAACAAAAATAATACGGGGATCGGTCGTTAAAAAAATACTAAAGAGAATTCACTTTTTGTAGATATTCTTTTTTTTTTTTTTATATTTGGAAGAATTATTTTTGTTTATTTGGTAAATAAACTCAAGTTCTGAAATTTTTTGACTAAAGCTTCGGTCGATAAATGTTGGGTAACGATTCGAAAAATGTGCTTTTGATTTTCGTTTCGTTTATAGAATTTTGTGATTTTTTGATTTATTTCAAAGATCACAAAATTCTATAAACGAAACGAAAATCAAAAGTACATCTTTCGAGTCGTTACCCAACTTCAGTTTACTGAAAGTTCCCAAAGTTACTAAAAAGAATATTTTTTTAAATGCTACCCAAAAGTTTTTTCTCAAAGTTCCCAAAATTCTTTCCATAGTTGCTAAAAAGAATATTTTTTTAAAAGCTCCCCAAAACTTTTTGCTAAAAGTTGCCGAAGTAACTAAAAAAAAAAATATTTTTATAAACGCTCCCCAAAAACTGTTGTTAAAAATGCCTAAAATTATTTCCACAGTTACTGAAATAATGTTTTTTAAAATGTTCCCAAAATATTTTTGCTAAAATCTCCCCCCCCCCCCAAAAAAAAAAAAGAAAGTTGCAAGACCGGTTTACCGTAGTTACTCCGAATCGACGTTTCGTGCGCATGCGTCTGGGTGCGTGCGCGCGTAAATATTTAGATACGTTCGCCGACGACAAAAATAATCTCCTCGTGTGTTCTCGTCGGTAAATCTTAGCCGTATAAAAGGAGGTCCTTGTATGAGTATATTAAAGACGCGACGCATACGCTTACGTTATAACAGCGCGATCGTGAGTTCTGGTGGGGACGGAAGCGCGGGTAAATACGGGCGAAAGCGACTACGCGAGTCAGTCGTCCTCGCGGTCGCGGTTGAATCGTTGTCTCTCATTGATGAATACGAACAAATTCGCCAGTCGTGCGCTCCCGTGAGTGCACGCGTGTGGGTGTTTTCGTGCGCGTGTGTTGGTTTTCACGACGTACAATTTCGATAGCACGCGATCGCTAAACACGCGAATATACGTAGCGTCGCGTCTCGGCATTCAACGAGCGTTTCGAGAAGACACCGAACGAGAATCGACTTTATCAAATTTATCGAAAATTTTCATCGCGATTGTGAAACAAAAAAACGTAGCGTATTTGGATCGACCGGAATCGATCGATCGATCTATTTTTCTTGATCGAAAATAATTATAGATCCATATATATATTTATATTTATTTATTGAAAAAAAAAAAAAAATTGTTTTTTTTATTCGACCGGATCGTACAGTACGGATATAATTTTCGTTAAGAAGAGACTTTAAGCTGGGAGAGAAAAGTGAACGTTCATCGTTACGAAGATCCACTCGTCGCGTCCCCTATAAACAAGTGAGTTCACGTATTCTTCGACCATGTGTTGGTATATTGGATAATGGTCAATGCTTGGCTCCATTGCCAAGAGTTGCATCGCTCGCTGATTATTTCAAACATATTTTTACAAACAAATATTATCGATTATCGTCGACAGTGATATTTCGCATTTAACATTGCTCGGATTATTCATGGATAATAAGGATAAAACAAATAAATAGTATTGTTGATACATATAAGAAAAAAATGTAAGACGGTTAATTCGGAAAAGAACAATAAAGAGTTTAATGATTAATAAAAATGGGGAGAAGAAAGATATCAAAGGATTAATGAAAATAAGATTTAAAAAATGGTTTATACAAATAAAAAAGGAGATAAAACAACGGAGATAAAGAAAAATAAAAAATCCTTGGGAAATATGCTATTGATTATACAATTATGATTTATTTATATTTTTGTATGCTTAATATTCGATTTTTTTTTATTTGAAAATTTTCTTTAAAAAAATAGGACTGAGAAGAGTTTTGATAAAAATAATTCAAGCACGAATAAAAACAAAACGCACGTATGAATAATTATTAGAAACGGGAATAGAGTTTATACTTTATTTTTTCATTTTTAGAAATTAGATTTTTATTATTTGTTTTTCGTTCGTAACGCGAACTTTTAAATACGTAAATCGACGAAGGGAGGGAGGGGTCGATGGGGTGATTGCGTTTGTATATTTCTTTACACGCGTATGGAAAAGGTTTTTTTTTTTTTTTTTTTTTTTCAGAAGATACTAGTGAATATATCGGTGGGAGAGAGGTTATCGGGATACAGAGTTCGTCTATTTTTGATGAACCGTCACTTTCATGGTGCGTTTGCGAAACTGCGATTAACGCAAATAGTTTTACAGTGGAAAATCGAAGGGGACGGTGGGTGACCGTACGGATTTCGAATCGTTCGTAAATTGATTACACTTTTACAGTTGTACAAACGTTGGACCGAGTACGGACAACGTTTTATTAAAAAAAAAAAAAAAAAAATAACAGTCGATGAAAATCGCTTCGGAAAAATTTGATCGTCAATTTTTTTTTTTCCGTTTATCAATAGCTTTTCTTTTTTTGTCTCCAGCGAATGCCTTTGGGTTTTATCGATATAAGAGGATTTAATAATAGTAATAATAATAATGATATTAATAAAGAAGAGTCCGCGATTAAAGTTTTACGACTCGGGCACGAGAGGAATGGAAATCGAACATAAATCAAGGGAATTGAAGAACCTGATATATTCTACATTTTTACGATAAAAGTACGAACCGCCCTAGTTGCAATTTCTAAAAAATTTAGAAGAAAAAGATTAAGCCCTTTCGCAATTTTCCCAGCGGGAAATGTCCCTTCCGCATCGTTATTGCAAATAAATAATGTTTTCGAGATGCTCCATATACATTATTCTTTTTCGTCACAAGGTTTCTGAGGGAGACCGAAAAAAAAAAAAAAAAAAAAAAAAAAAAAAAAAAAAAAAAAAAAAAAAAAAAAAAAAAAAAAAAAAAAAAAAAAAAAAAAAAAAAAAAAAAAACAATCGATCTATTTTTCCTTCGTTTCCTTATTTATCGGAGTTTCGCCGAGGATTCCGAGGGAATTCTCGAATACTGGATTCGATTCAACGAAGAATACTTTTGTTTTCGTTGAACAAAAAAAATGTTCGATCATTAAAAGAGTAAATGTCGATTTTTTTTTTGTACGAATTTTTCCTCGCATAAAAGTTTGCGAATCGTTGAATTTATCGTTACCTAAAAGTATCGCATCACCGTTCTATATCAGTACGAACTTGACACAAATTGGTTTTTGGTAATTCGATCTTGTTCCCCCTCGACTAGTATGACACGCGTTGTATAGTTTTTTTTTCCTCTTCGTTTTTTTTTTTATTCGTTTGTTTGTTTTTTTTCTTCGTACAAAATGAAAGCAGAAGCGAGTAAATAATGAAAAAAAAAAAGGTGGCGAGAGATTGGAAGGCGAGTATCGATTTTCAGCCCGTGTTTCTCCCCCCCCCCCCTCCCCCCCACCTTCAACCATTCCTGATACCAACGTCGAGGGCCAGAGAGCACGTCAACACCGTTATACAGTGTCTGTCCCACGAGATGCACTTGTTGTACTATTCCTGGCCCACTAAACCAACGACACATATTAGTTTTCCGATCTCTTTCTTTCTTTTGTTCGCCTAATTTTCTATTCGGTGAAACCCTCGGGGTCAGCCAACAGCACTGAGATCGACGTTTGTTTTTTTTTTATTGTTTTTTTTGTTGTTTTAATTCGTTCATAACGCGAATTATCGTTTTTCGATCCTCCGAAAGGTACATCGATTTCTATTATTATTATTATTATTATTATTTTTTTTTTTAATTTTGATTCTTTGTTAATTTTATTGACGAATATCGAAGAATCGTCGTCGACAAAGACAAATCGCTCACGAGTATATTTGTACACTGGGTTAAAATAAATTTGCGAATCTTATCGATTGAGACGTGTCATTAGTAATTCAATGAAATTGGTACACACAGAACGAACGATGGAATTTAATTTCGATGCTTCGATGGATAATTAAACCTGTTTAATAGTAAAATATAGATGAAATTTTCGTTAGCAATATTAATAATCGAGGATGACACGGAATATTGTTACCGCCCGGAAATAAATCGTACGATACGTGAAATTATTAATGAACGAGTCCCTGATAACTCGGTAGCGGTAACAATGCTTCGGCTTTACTCATCATTCCTATTTGCATGCAAATTGGAAATTCCTCGTTGCATCGATGCAACGGATTTTTTTTTATACAGGATTTAATGAACGCTGCGATTATTGTTTGATATCCCGATGACAATGAAAAGAGGGGAGGAAAGTGGAGGGGGTGGGTGGAAATAGTTATGCAACATATTACACGTGTATAAACGAATTTTCCATATTTTTAAATTTTTTTATTCGTCCTGTTTGGTGCGATGTTATATACGAGTTAATTATGTGATTTATTATGTTCGAGTTAATTATACGATTTATTATATTCGACTTAATTATACGATTTATCATATTAATTTTACTTTTGCCAGTGTTTTTTCGATGTATTTTTTTTTACAATGATGTTTTTTTCGGAACAACAATATCAATAAATATTTCTTTTATTTTTCGATCTAGAAATTGAAATTTTACGATCGAGGGAAAAAGAAAAGTGAAGGAAAAAAAATTGGTTTTCAGGCACGATGAAATTGGTGATTTTATTGATGAGTGCGCTGGTCTGCACTAACGCCCAAATCATATTTCCGGACGAGTTTGACTCCTTGGTGAAGTCTTACGCGGCTTCGAACCGATTGAACGCTTCGTCTTATCCAAATTTGGGGAGTAACGTTCCAGTCGACAACGTTGGTTCCTTGGCCGCTGCGACACCACCAATGTCACTGCCAAGCGGATCAAACATCGGTCAAACCCAATACGATGAAACGAACGATCCTGAGGGAGAATACTGGAGCAATCATGTGAGCCATTTGCCAGACTCGTAGAAACTTTGTCCAGATCCTCCCGTTTATTCCTCATCAACTATTTATCGGATCAGTGACTGGTTTTGTACCACTTTGATGCAGTCTTACCCAACCGACGAATATTGAGAAATATTGATTTCTCTCGGTGAAATATTTACGATGCAGACAGTCAACGATGAAGTTTCCAAAAGTTTTGTTTCATCGATATATTTAAAAATTGAACAAAATTTATGAAAATTTGAGAAATGATAGTTTTCGTTGGAACAATAATACATGAATTATTTTCGATTTGTTCACTTGATTGTTTAGTTGTTATAAACGTGTAGGATAAATCCGGGGTAGTTGGCCATAGTAGTTGGATATTTTTAAACGCTTTTAAAAAAAAATCCAAAGAAATAACAAAGATTTTGCTTATGGCCATCTACCCCGGAATAACCTTCATTTCAACAAGGTCTCTAATGGTAAAATTTCCTTTTTTAAAAGAAGTTTTACCGTTAGAAACCATTTTAAAAAGACTTTTCCTTTTTTAAAATGACCATTACCTCGAAAACGACCTTTCGTCTTTGAAAATGACCTTTTATCATTCGAAACGACCTTTCGTCTTTTAGAACGATGTTTAATATTTAAAAACCTTTGGTCTTTTCGCAGGTGAACAATATTTTGGCAACTGGGTTGACCAAGTTCGCTCTGGACATGGATCGAGCGATTTCTCGATCGGTGGAAGAAACGCATCCGGGAGGAAATGAAAACGTGGTTTTCTCGCCATTGAGTATCGTCAGTACCCTAGCGATGATTTTGCTCGGTTCAGCCGGTGTGACCTTCGACCAAGTATCAAAAATTCTCGGCCTCGAATCTGGGGTCGATATATCGTCGCATTCGGAGCTAGTTCACCTCATGCTCGGGCTCGTGTTCAAGTCCATTCACGCGCAGCCGAATTCTCTTGGTCCGGAGGTCACGATGGCCAGCGGTATATTCGTCCAGGTATATGTTTCGAATTCCGCGGCTGGATTGTCGATACGTGATGCGCCATCGAAACGAATCTTTCTAGCCGTTAAAACAATAACCACGACGCTAATAATAATAACGGGAGAGAGCAGTGGCGGCTGTGCGGTTGGTGCGCGGCTTTGCCATTCGTCCAGGTTGACCAGCGTTGATCTGGGCCAATTCTTGGATGGGTGACCGCTTAGCCGCACACTGATTGCCGGGTGAGAAGCGATTTATCCATTGGGAACGCAATTTAAACTTTCTCTCGATGGCGCAGTTGTTTTTTTCACAACTTGCTGGTTACCTGATTGTTAATTGATGAGAGCAATAAGTTTAACGATAACAGTGACTACGGGTTTACCACTTGAAATATCAAACGAATACTTCATAATACTTTTTCCACGTACTTCCGGTTGGCTTAATTCGATATCGCAACAACAACAACAACAAGAACGACGACGATTGTTATAGAAATAATAACGAAAAGAATAAAATTGTCACAGACCGGATATCCAATAGGAAAAGAGTTCAAGACGATCAGTAAAGAGGCCTACAACAACGAGGTGATCAATTTGGACTTCATACGTCAACCGGGTGAATCCAGGAAAAGTGTGAACGACTGGGTGAACTCTAGAACGAGGGGAAAGATATCGAGCATTTTGGATGAACCGATAGACCCTGATACGCTACTGATAATAGCTTCGGCGCTTTACTTCAGCGGGGAATGGAATCAGCATTTCTATCGCGGAGCAACTTCTAGGTATATATTTTTGAAAATTCGACCTTTCTCTGTCCGAGAGCGTTGGTGATACGATATATCGGTAAAACACTGTTGTTGTTCAGGAAACCATTCTCGGTTACACCCGACAAGACCGTTATGGTTGATATGATGTACAACGGAGGGGATTTTCCATTTTACGAGGACAGACGGTTGAAGGTCAAGATCCTTGGATTGCCTTACAAGGGCTACGAAGTGAGTGGCGTTTCCACGAAGTTCGACACCTCCACCACCTCCCCCGTTCTCCTCAATTGTTTCTTCGAATAAAGCTAATCGATTAATTCCATCGTTGCTTCCAGGAGTCCACGAAGAGCGGAACTGCGCCAAAGCGTCAAGCGATGATGTACATTCTTTTGCCAATCGCGAAAGACGCGCAAGCTCTCAAAAGGCTCGAGAACAGTTTAACCGTAGAGAACTTGGAGGGTCTGATCGGCAATATGACAACGGAGGTTTGCGTCTTCAGTGTTCCTCGTATGAAGCTCTCGAGCAATTTGAACTTGAACAAACCTTTGCAATCGCTCGGACTGACTTCTCTCTTCGATCCGGCGACCTCGAATCTCGGACTTCTCTCTCAAGGATACAACGAGACTGCAGCGAACGAACGTACGCCGATCATGACTAGGGTCGGTACCGATGACAATACGGAGACCGGAAACGACGCCAACATCCGCAACGTCAAACCCTCAAGAAGAACCAATTACTTCAGGTATCAGGACAATCGCGGTGGTTACAACGTCGAACAATGGAACTCCGGGGTTCTCATCGAGAAGATTCCTCCGAGCCTTCATCGCAAGAGATCGATAGATGAACGTTTCCTACGCGACGAGACCAAAGGAAAAACGAAAAATACGAACGGTGCAACCTACGATGCGTCAACTCGACCAACAGAGAAAACCAAGTACAAGTTCGTCGATATCGAAGATCAGAAGTACAGATTCGACAGGATGGCGACCCGATTGAAACGTCAGACTCGACCGATCGACCAAGATTTCGTACGTTTCGTTCAGTCCCGCAAAGGCTTTCCCAATTACGGCCTCGACTCTCTCAGAAATAGCCCGAATCTCAAAAATCCGGGTCTCTACGCGTCCGACGTTTTACACAAGGTCGAGATGGACGTCACGGAGACCGGAACCGTCGCCGCTGCTGTCACGAGCACCACGGTACAGAGGGGTGGCGACATCAAGCTGTTACGAGCTGATCGACCATTCCTCTTCTTCGTCAGACACGAACCTTCCAAATTTATACTCTTCTGGGGTACCGTCAACAAACCAACACCCAATTATTAATCTTCGCACCGCTTACCATTTTTGTCATACTCGGCGTTCGTTTGACTCGTCTGTGTACGTGTACGTGTGTATGTGTGTGCCCGTGCGTTTTTTTTTCTTTTTTCGAAAGTCACCGATCGTTTATGAACCAACGAAAAAGGAACTCTCGTCGTTTGCTGATTACCAAATACTTTCGCGTTCATCTTCAACATCTACGATTCTTGCCCTACACCGAGTGCTGCTGTGCCTTATTTTTCTTTTCTTTTCTTTTTCAATTTTTTTTTTTTTTTTTTTTTTTTTTTTCATTTTTTGTCTCTTTCCCGAAGAAAACACAAATATTAAGAATCCTTTCTTAATTCAGGCATGTATTGAATCTTGGTTTTATCGAGACGCGTCCATAGAATTTGTTTCGATTTAATACATGTCTCAAATTTTCTCTTGATTCTGTCATCTCTTGCGTGTTGTTTTAATTGAGACATGTTTTAAGTATTGGCTTTATTAGGGTATGTCTTGAATCTGGATTTTATTAAAACGTGGCTTAAATCGTTTTTTAATAAAGACACGTCTCGATTGAAATAACGAAACGGTCGAATTTCATATTCCTATCGTTGTGATTATAAAGATAACTATCAGTAAACAGTTTTCTGATTTTTCTCGTGCTGGATTATTCGATATAAATTTAATGATGAATGATTAATTATTTACTACACTGAATATTATGATCGTTGGGGATTATGATTTATCTATCGAACGAACTATACGAACAATTATTTATTTAATTGAATCCCTGTTTACAATAATATTCGTAGATTTAAAAAATGGGATATCATTTTTTTACTTTTCTATGTAAAAAAAGAGAGAGAGAGAGAATCTTGGATCGCGAAATGGGAGGAAAGTAGGGAAAATCGAGAGATATTTTTTTGTTTCAATTTCATTGAAAAGATAGATTGGCAAAGCTCTTCGAGAGTTACTCAAAGTACCAATCTCGTTTAATGAAACGTTTCGCCATTGCTGGGCAAATAAACCGTAGCGACGATCTCTTTCGTTTCGCAAAGTCGAACAGGACCATCTTTTTAAACTTTTATACTTGAGGGTTGCGTGGGAGAATGTTTCAAGAAGAAAAGAAATATGAAGTATTGGAATATTCATTAATTACCACCAACTTTAATCCCTTCCAAATGAGCCTGGAATTCGACAACTATATCTCCAGTCGTTTGATACTGAAAAATTGAATCTTCCCCGTCCAACACAATTTTATTAAATATCTCGTTTTTTAATAATACCACCGTACTAGAAATTCGAAAAAAAATTTTTTATTTCACTTTTCCCATTTGCTCGATAAATGATCACGTTTCAAAATCGTAAAAAAGGTATTCTAGAATTTTTTTTTTGTCAGGTATCAAACGATGATTTAAAAAATGATCGTTTATATAATTCGTTACGTAAATGATGACTCAATCATTAGAATGGGTCCAATCAATTTATTTTTTATGTGTCGTCATAAAAAAAAAAAAAAAAATTGTTTTCTCAACTTTCGTTCTTTATTTGGGAATTTTCGTTATCTCGATCGTTGCAACTTCGATTTCTACTTTCTCTTTTTTCATCGCGGTTTTTTTTCTTTCGGTTATACAAAAAGCGCGAGATCGAATTTTGAAATTACGTAAAAATAAAGAAAATATACGTCCTTTTACCGCAGAATTGAAGTTGAATTTTTGGGACGTGCTCGCCCATCTGAAAATATTGTCTGTACGTCTTTCCTTGAGGGAAGTTTGAGGCTTATCAGTAGTTAGATAATGTTACGTATCCCGTTATATTTGCTACAGGACTATGTACCAAATATTTCATTTTCGTTTGTGTTATAAATATTTATTAACTCATTCTGTGGTGCGAAAATTGTACTGCAGTATTCATACATATGTATTTTAGCTCGCACACCAGTCTAAATGAATATTTAGGGGACATGTGACATCCAATCTTTCTATTCGTTTCCCTGAACATGTGAAAAAATCAGCAAAACAAAATTATTAATTCGTGGATGAAAAACTCGAATTGTAATTTTAATATTTTTTATTGTATCGTCTTGTTGAAATTTTGTGTATTTTTGATTCATAAAAAACTTTATTTTTTCTTCGAATTGTCAAAATTGTAAAACACGAATAAACTCAGCTAAAAATATCGTGAGAAATTTTTGTTTCTCGAGATACGAACGATTGTTCGTTCAATTTGAAAAAAAATGTTCCGTGACGAAAAAAAAAAATAATAATAATAAAAATAGGACACTTGAGGACGCTTGAAACTCTATCGTTGTTTTCTCGTCAAATTTTCACAAACGTTTAGCACATTTGAAACTCGGTTTCCTCATTTTTCGGAAATCTGTGGATGACGTTATTTTTTTTTTTTTTTTTTTTTTTTCAACGTGCTAATTCAGAGGCAAACATCGAAGGTGAGGGAAAAATTCAAGAACGACTCGGTCGTACATAGATCCATGAATAATTCGAGCCCTGGATAAAACCGTGATTTTTCTTTCTCGAACTAAACTTATATTAAAAAAAAACCAAAAAAAAATGTTTCTCCGCTAATTTATTTTGAATTCGTAATATTGTAGAACACCGGCGAGGCTGCTGGTTGAATTTAATTATCGGACGTCATGATTCCAGCCGCTGAAAAATTCGGCCTCGAATCTTTTCTTTGATTTTAATCGAACGACGAAAAAATAATTAAAAATCATTTCTAATATATATCTCTCTCGTTCTCTCGTCCACATACTTTACAAAATATCAAATTGTCGAACAATATATAAAAAATTTATTTTTTCAATAAAAATACTTTTTAATTAATTTTTGCAAAATTTAAATATTTCTTTGGAGGTAAATGATCAACGAAAAAAATGTTAATTTTCAAGAAAGGTAATACAAGTTGATCGTTGGGTGGTCAATATCGAACAAGGAAAAACGAACAAGAAAAAACAAAATAAATAAAAAAAAATAAAAAAAAAAAGAAACGAACGTGCGCGTCACGAGGAAGCAGCGTTTTATTCACTATAGATTTTTCCGCCTCAGGCATGCGGTTATATAAATCTCTCGCTGCCACTTACATTTCATTCATTATTACGTTAAGAATTGCTTCGTTCACCCTGCCCTTACTCCCTCTGCTCTCCCGACCCGTAATTGTACATAATAAAAATTAAATTAAACTATTTGCGGAATAAAAGAAGAATTCGCTCGGGTTTTCAACGATTTTTCGCGGCAATAATTTTCTACGTTTCACAATTAATCGCGGTGCGAACTATCCATTCCGCTACATATTTCCATCTCTGCTTCCACAAGCATTGTTTAAACACGAAAAAACATCAAAAATCCATTTTTTCTCAAATTCTTCATCGAAATACAATTTGCGCTAATCGTAACAACAATATTTTTTCATTTCTTCGCGAATACCTGTAACAACTGCTCATCATTATTATTTCCATCGCTTTAATAATAATTATTAATACTAATAATAATTACATTTATCATTATTATTAACAGTGACATCAATGATCGTTATTATTGATATCGTCATAGTTACTAGAATAATAATAATAATAATAATTAATACTACTAATAATACTAATAATAATAATAATAATAATAATAATAATAATAATGACCGCAAGCCTCGAGGGTTCGGACTCTAGTGGTAGCTCTTGCTATTGTTATCGTTACAACTAAATAATAATAAGGTTGAACTTCCCGTGGTAAATACGAAAGTGCATCCCATTCATAGTTCGTCATAGTCGGTGGGTCGGGCGAGATTGAAATCAAGAATTTCGTCGGTCGTGAGAAACCGTACGTCACTGTCCTCGGAGAGGGCCGAGCCGTTTCCCCCAGCGCCTCTCTTGTATGATTTTCGTTTTCGTAAAATCAGGTACGTCACGATAGTCGAGAGTACAATCGCGGATCCGATAACGACGATCGCCGTTATACCGCTAACCCCGAGGGATATCGACGAATCGAGCTGCTGAATCGTCGCCTGTTCGGCGTGGACGGGAGCCACTGCGGAGTTATCAATCAGATAAATAATACTTCGTTACCTGTACAGTACTGCCTCGATGCGTGTAAATCCAGTAAAAATTAATTGAACATTTATGAAAGTACGTTTGACTTTCGTTAATCGAACGGAGAACAAGATTGATGATCGAGCATTGATCACGGAGGGAAAAGAGTGAAAATTGGTTGAAGCCGTTGGGTTTTTTCCGATGGGTTTACCGTTTTTTTTAATACCCGGGATTGGACCGGGACACGTACGATTCTATCTCGAAAAGTAACTTTCCGATTACTTTGTAAAAGTTACCTGTTAGACCGGAATCTCGAGGATCTTCGGTAGTGAAAAAGGGAAAACGAGTTTCCCCGGTGGTTGGCATTCCTACGACGATTCTTTTCGTCGTTGATTTTCCTTTGTCGATCGGCTTGGTGGTAGTTTTTCTCATCGTTGGTTTAGTCCTTTTGGTCGATGGTGATACAGTTGTCGTCGTCGTTGTCTTTTTCGTTACGGTCTTTCCGGTCGTTCTCGTCGTCATCGTCATTGGTGTCGTCGTTGGCCTTCTTGGCGTCGTTTCTCTTCTAATAGCCGTCGTAACTTCTCGACGATCCGTTATCCCAGCGTAAGGATCAATGTCGTCCTTCGGGCTTATAGGAATCGGTTTCATCATCATTGTCACCTCATGGATCGCTGTATTATCCATTCGAGTGGAATATCTTTCGGACTGCAGAGTCATCGGCCAGTCACTCACGCCTGTTTTCATTTGTTCCGTCGTGCGGACGGCACAGAAACTCAATATCATTTCATTTAAGGATTACAGGCAAAGGGGGGGGGGGGGGGGAGCCGTTGGTACGAACGTTGATAATTACCGAGAACACAGTATTCCGCGAAATCGGGGCAGCAAATGGACGTTTGAGCGCAATCGAGATTGCACTGACACGCGTCCGGTGAGCCTGGCGGTAAAATCGTCGTCCACGCGTCCGCGCTAGGAGTCCCATTTCCGCAACGTCCCCTGCAACTCTGCAGCGAACTCACCAGCTCGATTTCATCTGAAATCGCGTTTACCGGTTTTTTTTTTGTTTTTTTGTTTCTTTTAATCATTCTTATCTTTCGCTATTGCTGATAATCGTTATTTAAAAAATAACGAAACGGACGTCGATTTAGTAATTCCGATTTAGAATAGAATGGAGAACCTGCGGTTGGATAAGTTAGAGAAGATAAGAAAACAATAAAAATGTTTACCCATGTTGGTAGGAATAATTTCCGGGGCGACGGTTGGTCCGGTGAACGAGCAATTTTCACCTTGAAGAATCGCAACGTCATCGACCGCTATATCGCTGACGTAACTCGCACCTCTGATTCCCTCGATTATGATCTACAAAAAAAAATGTCTTATTATCGTACATGAATGTTGGATTATAAAGAGAGCCAGATATTTCACTGATTAATTGTGAAGAATACCGATCTCGTTTTGGTACGCAAATTTTTCAAACGAATTATCAACTCGGTTCCCATAAGTACCTATTAAAATTTGATTATTCAAATCCTGATAATACGACACTAATCATTGAGCACAAACGTGAATTTAGCTATTAGAGAATCCAGGATAGTTCCATTGCTAAATTACGTTGACATTTTTTTCTGTAAAAAAACGCTACGAGTTTGAAAATTTGTGCCTCTTTTTAATTATTATTAAAAATGATACGTTGCGAACTGGTTTTAAATCAGTGAAAACGAATCTTTTTTTGTTCGCACGATTATCGTAGCCGGTAAAAAAAATGCCAGGAATTGAAATAAATAAAGAATTATTTCTTCCGAATTTCAAGGGTGCAAACTCGTACGTGTTTTTCAAAGTCTATGGGAAATCGTGTCAATTGCAGCTTTCAATATTTTTCTATATATATATATATATATATATATATATCTTAAAAAAAAAAAAGGTCGATGTGTCGCTTATGGAACTATGAAATTGAAGTTTCCGTTGGAGTCAACGAAGTTGAATGAAAAAGTAAGGTTTCTTTGACATTCATCGGTGAAACGTTTGACTCTCCTCGAGGGAATCGTGATATCGTGGATGGAATAATATTGACTTGGAAACTCATGTTGGTCGTTGGCAGATTGAAGTAACCGTGGTACCATCGGTTGCCCTGATCTCCGGCTTTCTCGAACATCACCTGGGAGTTGCTTCTCTCAGGCTTGAAGTAAACTTTGAGAGCTCCTATCGTGGCTCCGTACATGTGATACCTGCGGAAAGGGAGGGGGAACGGAGCGAAGATAAATGCAGGCTCAAATGTGGTGACTGACGGGAGCAGACTTTGGCGTTAAAAGCTCAGCTTTGGAATAAAGATACCAAAAAATATCTTCCGTTACCAAAATGAGAAACATCCGGCCTCGCTGAGGGAAGAATTGTACAGAGGCGAAACGATTCTGGCTGTGTCATTGACGAGACGTCCCGAAGCCTCGATGTAAAGATAGTATCCTGACAAATGATACCCAGTTGACGTTACATCGATCTCCATTAAATTTCACAATTATATACGATAAGGGTCAGTAAATGTATTTTTTAAATGTATTTTTTAAAAAATACATTTACTTTTAAATGTATTTTTTAAAAGTAAATGTATTTTTTAAAAGTAAATGTATTTTTTAAAAGTAAATGTATTTTTTAAAAGCGAGTCAGTAAATGTATTTTTTAAAAGCCAATAGGTGGGTCATCGTTTCGTCGACTAATGGAAGCAAGTGGCAGTTCTATTAAGTTTTTCGTATCGAGGGTTTGGGCTGTTGAAAACATTTGAAAAATCGTTCGTCGCTTGTGCCAACTCGAATTGAAAATGAAAATCGAACGTTTCGTGTATTGTTCGAAGATTCGAAATAAATATACGATTACGATATAACTGTTAGTGAAATATTAAACACACTTTTTTTAAAAAACGGTATACACGATTTGAAATTGGATACTCGGTTTAATTATATTTTTATTCAATTTTTTTAAAATATTTTAATAGTATTTTTATTTTATTTTATTACTCCGTATGATAATTGTATTAATCAGCGTTAAGAAATATTTGTTTAAATAATTGTTCGGTGTAATATTTTCTAGTATTTTATTCTACAGTATTCTATCGCTGAGTAATTATTATTCAGAGTATATAATTACTCAGCGTAATAATAGTTTAATCTTGATCGAAATATTTGTCTCTGCTATTGTTTGAAATAATTATTAATAATAAAAATATAATTTCTTCTTGGAAATAAAGATTGAAAATTATTAGAAAATATAAAAGAAAAGAAATGAATGGAAAAAAAAAAAAGATGGAAAATAAAGATTGAAAAATGTATTTTACTTTGGAAACGGGATAACGAAAGCCAATAAAGACGATAGTGGAAAACTGTCATTCTTACCGTCGTATCCAGGGCCCAAGGTATGATCGTGAGAAGGTCCTGTGCCGATGTGAGAACTCGGGGTGTCGTGATTGTGTCTCTGCCAGTCAAAATCGTGGGTGGGATCCTGTTCCCACCAGCAGAGATCCCCTTTCTCGAAGTCGCAACTCGTCGGAGCAGCCGCGGTCGAATCTATTTAAAAAAAAATTAAATTATCGTTACGTCACCATTAATTATCATCGTTCTAATAAAGTTATCTTCCTTCTTTTTTCTTCACCATTTTTATTACACATTTTTTCACTTTTTTAGCGAAATTTATTGGTGCGAATTTAATCAACGAAAAATCATTATTCGGGCAATTCTTTTTTGTAATACTTTTTTTTTTAAATTATTTTATTATCGACGTATCCTTGAGATTTGAGATTTTTTTTTTTTTTTTTTCACGTAAGATCAGTTTGTCCAAAGTACCTCGGCAATAAGGGGGCGTGGCGTTCCATTTTCTGCCGTTACAGTATATCTCCGCTGCACCCACGAGCACGTATCCAGGCTCGCAGAAATAAATTGATACCGCGCCATTGTACTTGGTCGCCCTAAGGGCATGTTCCGGTTGGGGTGGATCCGGACATTGAGAACCTGTCAATTATAAAAATTAGGACTGAAAAACAATTGGGTCTCTTCGATCGATTTGTTTGTTTTTTTTTTTCTTTTTTTTTCATTGCAATTTGGATTTCGTAATTAGTTTTGATTAATTAATCGGTCATTAATTAAGAGACCACAATTCGATTAGTGAATCGACCATTGAGTAAGAAGCGAACATTTGATTTATTGAACGACCAATCATTCAGGAACTGATATTACTTAATTAACCGTCCGTTAATTACGGAGCTACTATCAGAATAATTTTTCAGCCATTGATCACAAAATATTATGGACAAATGTATTTCTGATAAAATTACGAATGATCAATTATTACATTTTTTAATGTTTTTTTGTTTGTTGTTTTTTAATATGTTTTTTCATGACCATTTTCACAATTTTGAGACCGACGATTAATTAAAAATAAATTTGTTTTCAATAAATTTATATTAAGTTGAAAAAAATTATTTGAAATACATTTTTTAATTAAGTTTTTCGTTGCGCATTGTATTTCTTTTACTATTCTTCATTCTCAACATTTGTAAAATTGTATTTGTTACAAAAAATCTTTTCCTTATTCAAATTTCATTATAAAAATTAGAAAAAATATATCTTTTTATATAAAAACTTTTATGAAAAATCATGAAAATTTATAATCAATCATTTTTATCAGAAAAATATTTTTGCACAATAAAATTTTGAGGTAAGAAAGGATCGTGATTTTTTTTTCCAAGTATCAGTGGACCACGTTGACAATCTAAATATTTATTGCACACATAAAGAAAATAATAAATTATAAAATTCATGTAAATTAAACGATAATGGCGTTCAATGATTTCTCACGTATAAAAGCAAAAAAAAAAAAATGTACTCACTCACGCAAACGGGGGTTAGAGTATCCCATCTACCCCTTATACACGTCGAGTACTTGTTACCTACAAGTGTGTAGCCCTCGAAGCAGCTGAATCTGACAATTTTGCCTCTCGACCTCGTCCGAACTCGGCCGTTCGGAAAAACCAACGGCGGGCAACGAGCTAAAAGTAATACGACGTTTTCGAATAACGCAAAAAGCCGATCGCGTTTCCTACGCCCGAGTTGGGCTCAGAAAAATAAATGTTGATTTACGACTACGAATTGACAAGCGATCCCCGCGAGGATTCGAATCGAGCTCCGTCCCGCGTTAGAAAAAACAGTCATCATTGTCAGAATCGATTCTTTTTCCCTTTCCCCGAAGACTCGCGACTGAAATCTTGGTGAATTATGCAAAAAAAAAAAAAAAAAAAAAAAAATAAGAATGTGCTCGACGAGAGCACAATTGAAAGTGACGTTTATTGACGGTTGACAGTCGACTGTCAATACCGAATTTTAGAGTGTTGGAAAAATCCTTATCCGATTGAGGGAATGACGAACACGTTGGAAAGTTTTCGTCGACGTTAAAATTTCGTGATTTTTGAAATTCCGGAAAAGTGGCTGGCGTAGTCGAACATTTTTTTTCGGTTTTGAAAGTATTTAAAGGGTGTATTTAATGGAAAATTTTTAGCTGATTACGAATATGAACGAATTTTCGTCGAAAGCACTACACACGACCAAAAAAATCGTGATTTTAGAAGTTTTTTACTATTTTTTCACGGAAATTTTGGGTTTTGGGCAAAATTAATGGTAGATTCGTACTCAGGGGACAAAGTTACATCGAAATGGACCAATAAAAAAAATATTAA